>JAEIFV010000712.1:0-162489 GCA_018904265.1 Lordiphosa collinella | reverse complement strand
GTACCTCAGAGATTGCATGTAGACGAAAAGAAAACGATCGAAATGAAACCGAGCTGTTCCTCAATTCCGAATCAGCGCATGAGCAGTGCTGATCGAAATTGTCAAGGCGGCCATATAGCTGAATTAAAATTCGATAACGATTCGAACTGTCGTTCGAAAAAACAATCGATTTCTATTTCACTCGGAAACGGGAACACCAAAATGAAAACGATTCGGAATTGCGATCGTTTTACTTTTTCATTCCACTCGGAACGGGAAAATTGTGGGAGATATGACGTTTTTCCACTTTGCGTGGGCGGGAGGGGGCGTGGCCATAATTGAAAATAAACTTTATCTGCCAGCAAGTATAAGAAGTTTTTGTCTCATACACATCGAACCTCTATCTCTTACCATCTCTGAGTTCTGTTCGTTCATACGGATTGACAAACGGACATTGCTATGTCGACTTTATAGGGTCGAAGATGCTTCCTTCGCGCTGTTACATACTTTCGAACAAATTTATTTTACTCTGTGAACCTCTGGTAAAGGGTATAAAAAAGCTCTATATATGCTCTTTAAAAAGTTCTATACGCTTTTCGATTTTAAGGCAGCAATTGATACGATAAATCGTGTTAGCTTATTTCTAGAACTAAGCCTTTTGGGAGTTTGATCATCTATGTATGTGGAGACGGAAGTGAGCTCTCAAGGATTTCTCCTCAGATTTCTCCTCAGCAGCAGCTAAAAACAGCGCTGCTACTGAATACTGCAGCAGCGAATTTTTCATTGCTCATCCGATCCATATCCTTTGGCGGATATGAGTCAAAATCTATAAGAAATACTGTTGAAACTTACTTGGAATATATTGTTTCCTTCAGAGTTGAGTATCATTACGCATTGGTCAAAATGATGATGCTCCATGGTGCTGGTCGTATACAGAATGGCCAGTGGGGATTCGGTTTTGGTCTGAAAAGCATTATTGGTGCCACGATGATCTAGATCATGACACAGGCAGGCCACCAATAATCCCAAGATTTCTAGATCTGTCATGAATCGTTCCATTTTGCCCGTCTTTAACATGGCAAACATAGTCTGGGCCACATTAAGGGCATGCCGCCAATTATGATACTTTACGGGACGATAGTTCTTGCGCACACTTAGGACCCAGCGACAGAGCACCTGCAAGCAGGAGTAGAAAGAGAGAGAGAGAGTAGAAACCCATTTTAAAGTACTTAAAACTTACATCGTAAGGAATTTGGAACTGCGAGACTAGATTACACTGCATGAACATGCGCAGGACAGCACGACTTGTGTCATCATCCACCAGATCAAAGTCTAACAACGAAAAAGTTTGGATCATTCATTTTAGTTATAAGCTGGAGTTGTTCTTACCCGTAAACGTGAAGCTGTATAGATTATAAGATTCCGCTGCGGCAATGACATCTTGGGTAAGCTTCTCGGTTTGATCCTGGCCGGCTGTGGCATGATAACTCAAGCACTCCAAGGCCACCTTCTGTTTGGCCATCAGTTTGCAAGCATTCTCGTACATTTGGGTATTGTGTATGCCCAGACCACAGAAAATGGCAAACGCTTCAAAAATGGAGGCATCCGATTCGGTAAAGGGAACACCATTGGCCTGCATCAAAAATGGAGTAGAGCATTTAAAAGTGCACCGAGTAACTTGCATTGACCAATCACCTTGTTGATCAACTGGGCCACACCAATCACTGTTTTTTGGGCATTTACAATCGGCATGCAGAGTATGGCCTGGGTACTATCGATCTCACTTTCGGCTCGTATCTGATTGTGCTCTCTGACCCATTCATGAACATCGCAAATGTTGACCGTCTGCCCGGTAGCGGCCACAAACTGAGCGATCTGCGCCAGTGTCGAGTGGGTTAGATCATCTTTCGATGGGCGCGAGACATTAGCCGCCTGGTACTCTCCTCCCAGCTCAAACAACACAGTGAAGCGATTGCGCATTTTCTGCCAGTAGGAAAATAGGTTTAGTTTGTGGCTTGCAAGAAGGGCCCCGTTCCTTACCTTCTCCTCAAAACTGTCACCGCCCTTTATAGCGCGGGTTGGGCGCTGCTCCAGCTGATTGGGCTTTTCGATTATCTTCTCCAAATGGCTCTGTAATATGGTAAGCAGAACATGGACATTAAATGGCAGCCACTAATGGAGCTTCAGCGCTTGTTTCCCCTGCCAGCAAACGCGTTGATAAATTGCATTTCACTCAGCGGCAGGAGCCGCCTCAGAAGCATAATTAAGCTGACATGTTGCACATGACGGGCATGCCAGCAAAAGTTTCACTGCTAGACCCGCTAGCCCCCTTTGGGGCAGTTTCGTTTTATGGTCTCATAAATTGTCCACCACACACTCTAAATATGCATTTCCATTAACTGTTTTCTGATAATTGCTAATCATTGACAATTAAATTAGGGATCAAGAGGATTCTTGTATAATGTATCATAAAATTGATACCATAATTAACAGATTTCAATGGAACGTGAAATTCATTTATAACCAAATTGTGGGAAATTTGGGAACCCTGTTTGGTGAGATGGACGATAACACACGTTTAGCCAAATATCTCTTGACAATTGATTTGAGTTCAGGGCCCAAAAATTCATAGGGAGCTGAGGCCTTCCAGAGCCCAACTAACTTAGTTCACCAAATATATGCACCGTGCAATATATCTGCAGTAGACAAGAATTTCAGAAAAGTCTGAACAATCAGACATGATCTCAATTCCGCTGTTCTCAATTCCGAATGATATTGCTTACGTCTTACTTTTGGCAAACCACGGGCCAAACGAAATCGGCACTGGAGAATCAAGCGAAACGTTGGAAAATGGAACATGCGGAAACGAGCGAGGCAGACTTTTACGTTTTACTTTTCGCTGCCAATTTATTGAGACACTTAACAAAAAATCATTTATGATTCAGTTAAAGACTTAAATGCAATTCAATGTACATAAATAAGTTCTACATTGATCACAGAACTATGGAAAATTAACTTAATGCACATGTGGCAACTGTACGAGTGCGTAATTTGACAATTACTTTTCATTTCACCGGCAAGCAAGCATTACTTTTTAAAACGAAAAACTGTTTCGATTTCGTGTTGCGAGAAACTGGATCAATCCCGTTTCCGAAAATTTGCAGTGGAAGTGGAATTGAGAACATGCCTAATTATTTCGAGTTTTGAAAAAAGCTATCAGCAGTAAAAAGCAAACACAAAATCGAAGAACTTTGGAATACATGTTAAAACATTATGAACGATTGTTGAAAATTTGGTTGAATATTCAAATTAATTTTGATTAGCGGTCTTGATCTGATTGATTCGTTACTTAAAATAAGAAAAGTGAATAAAAAAATTTGATGAAATATTTAAAGAAACCAAGAGAATAGGCGACGAAATAAGATATGAGTTTAAGATTTGGTTGATTGAAGCCAAGCCATAACAGGATTTCTATGTAGAAGTTGGCCTGCAAGTGCATAAGATTCGCATTCATTTGGCAGAGAAATCATCTGTGGTTTCATCTGAAACAATTAAAATGAATTATTTACACATCAGCCAGGTGATTAAGCTGCAAGTTTAATGCAGAATTTTAAGTGGCATTTTCATTTTTTTATGGAAATTTCTAGAAATGGAAATGTACGTGTCAATGCATGCATTTTCGAAATTTAATTGTAAATATTTCATATTTTATTTAAATTCATTTCAATGGCGTAGTCAAGGCAGGGGGCAAGGTCTAGTTAATTGATACAATTACAGAATATGATTAATGACTTTTATAGAATATTTAATTAATTCTAAACCTGCACGTTAAAGAACCACCACAAGAATCACAATCACAATTTAAAAGGTAATTGCAAATTATTTAGTAAAGTTTATTGAACGTTGTTTACATAAGCAAGCAAAACAGCAATCAGTGCTTAGGGCCTGTAAGCCTTTTCCTTATGGGGTCAAATCTGATTCTATCTACGAGCTGGAAGCATCAAAAATAATTATCCCCATGCTCTCAGGCAGTCGTACCAAAGACCCTAGAACAACGAGACGCGTAACGGCCATACAAGTGACACTTTGTACCACTTTGTGCTTAAATATATAAACACAAATCTTTACTTAAATTGATTCTACGTTTCCCATAAGGAACTATGATCAACCATTTGGGTTTTGGCCATAGTTAGCATTTCTGTTGTAAATCCAGTAAACGCAAAGCATGCATACCCACACATTCATAAAAGCATTTGACGTCTCCTCCCAGCCAACCAGCATGCGAGCATTTTGCGAGACTATCGCAGAATGCTCACAAACGAGCTCGCATGTAAGCAAGATGAGAGTTCATTTTTATTATCGCAGAGCACTCGCAAGCGATCACATAAGCGAGCCAGCTTGTGAGCATTTTGCGTAATTACGAAAAATATCGAGTTTGGGACCAAAGCGCATTGTAAAAATATTGAAAAAATATAGACAATATTAAAAAACTCAAAAATAAAAAAACAAAATAAAAAAAAACAAGAAAAATAGGTTTTAATTTAATGCCTTGAGTTTAATTCGAACCCATGACCTCGCCGTCGCAAGGCAAATGTCTTGCCATTCGACCACCCGGGCGTGTTGATTTCGTTCTTCCCTGTCATTTCGCCAGCGTCACGCGCGACCCGATAGTATCGGTGAGCGTTAAGATGTCAGTTATTCGTGTAGAGTGCCGCGGTCTTGAGTTCGAGTCCCAGAAAAGAGAGTCCGCTGGCCGGGGGTAGGGCGACACTACGGGCTCACAAATAATTTTTTTTTTTATTTTAAATAAAAAACAAAAATTTTAAATGACTCGCAAGTACTATCAAAAAGTCTCGGAAAAGATACCGCTCAAAGCTACGCTAACCGTATTGCTTGCGACTATCGTAAATGATACTTTCACTGCCACAAACTGAACGACAAATGAATCATTTTACTATCATTTCCCGACCCGTATGCGAGAGTTTTGCCGGGTTAACTCACGCAATTCACTCGCTTGGGATATCGTTTGCGAGCGTTTGGTTGGCTGGGCTTTTTTGAGCAAGTTCAAAATTGTTTGACATTAAAAAATTTCGGGTGACAAAGCGGGAATACAGTATAATTCGTAAACACCTTAAAGAACCTTACCTGCGAATTAATAAGCCAATAAATAAGCGGTGGAAAAACTCGAGAAAATCAAACTGCTACATCCAAGGAAATAATGCATAAATTATAAAAAAACAAGAGAGGGAACTGAAGTCGAGTGCCCCGATTCTAAAATACCCTGTTCCTTTGATTTTATGTGTTTTGATAGCTCACGATGCTGTACCCCCTCTCCATAGAGCAAAATTGTTTCATACATAACTTCAGTGTTTTTGGTCCGATCTTTATGATCTTCCCAGAATAGAAAGATATATATTAGGTCACTAGGCTCTAACTTAAAAATCATGTCTTTGACAGTTTTTTGCGGCTAAAAAGTGGAGGGTGAAAATTTTTCCAAATCTAAAACAAACAAGATCTGGGGATGGTATACACCTACCTACATGCAACATTTTGTGGCTCTATCTCTTATAGTCTCTGAGATGGACGCGTTCATATAGATAAGCAGACAGTTTTTTGCGATTATAGGGGGAAGGGGGAAAAACGTTCATACAGACAGACGGACATTTCTATATCGACTCGGCTTTTGACGCTGATCAAGAATATATATACTTTATGGGGTCGGAAATAGTTCCTTCTCCCTGTTACATACATTTGCACAACTTCATGATCCCCCTTTTCCCATTTTTAATGAGAACAGGGCATAAAAAGGTGTGCGTGAGGCTAACAATCACAGGGGTTTGATGTGAAACATGTTGTTTACGCCTTTCACATTCTTGCGGTTGTGCGCTACTTTATACTCCATATGCAAAGCTCGACCCTCAGTAATTGATAATCGTACTCGATTCTAAGTATTTGATGCTAAATTCTCGATATTAAGTAGTCGATACTCAGCATTAAATACTCGCTACCAAGTTATCGATACTCAGTACCCGATTCTAAGTATTCGATGCTCAGTATTTGATACTCAGTACTTGATTTTAAGTACTTGATACTTATTACTCAATACCAAGCACTCGATACTCAGTACTCGATTCTAAGTATTTGATACTTAGTACTCGATACTTATTATTAGATTCCAAATACTCAAAACCAAGTATTCGATACTCCGTACTCGATTCTAAGTATTCGATGCTAGGTATTACTGACTAAGTCTTCGGTACTTACTTCTCGATTCTCTAAGTCTAGGTCTAAGCACTTGATGATAAATTTTAGATACTCAGTATTCTGTGTGTTTGTGTTAATTTTTGTCTTTGATTTTGTCTTTGTTTTTCTCATTGTTTTTGTCGAGTTGTTCAGTTGTTCTTGTTCAGTTGTTCACTTGTTCATGTTCACTTGTTCAGTCGTTCATGTTTACTCGCTCTTGTTCTGTGATTTGTTCTTGTTCTGTGACTTGTTTTTGTTCAGTCAGAGTTGTTCATTTGATGTTGTTCAGCCGCTCTTGTTCTGAGAGTTGTTCAGTCAGAGTTGTTCAATTTGGTGACTCTTCAGCTGTTTTTTGTCCGCTAGCAAAATGCAACGAAATAAAAATCTTCCGCCTTTTTACTCAAAGGAATGCAAAATGTAGGCTATCATGCTATCTTATTTGCTCTCACAAGTTGTTGTTTCTGGCGTACAAATGATGTGTGTACAAGCTTTGACCATAACAGCACGCGGCAGATCTTTGACTTCGGCAAAAAGTAATCTCGGTTACTCGCGGCCGAAGCTACGAGTATTTCGCAAGTATTTGTACCGAACGAACTTTACTCTTTAAGTCTCGCAGCAGAACTTAGATTTTAGCAATAAGATCTTATGACGACTCGCGTCCGAAGCTCTGAGTCAACGGGAGTGTTTGTACGGAAAACACTCGAGTTCTCAAATGCAATGATTCGCCTATACTCGAACCTTTTTGCGATTTTTTTTTTGTATATGCCGTTTGAACAAGCTCAACAAGCCTTGAGCGCTTAGTTTACTAGTATCGCATTTGAAGCACGGGTGAGCGAGTGTATTCGTGATGGCTCGTTGCAGTTCTCTGCTTAGTACCAACGAAAGTGTATGCTCAGGTTGTATTTTGCTGACGTAGTAGCAGCTCAAAGCAGCGCTGCAGCAGCGAACACTATTTTGCTCATAACTCGACTGCCGTTCATCCGATCTTTACCGACCCTTCGAGGAATCGATAAAAAATAGGGAAAACCAAATATGTCCAGAAGGAACGAACCTTCTATCTATAAAATTGTGGGATATATAACGATTTTTCAAATTGAGGGGCCGGGCGTGGCAAAAATTGAAAGTAAACTTGATCTGCCTGCAAGTAAAAGAAGTTTTTGTCGAGAAATGAGATCTGTTAGTTCATACAGACAGACTGACGGACAGGCGCACATGGCTGTATCGACTCGTCGTAATGCTGATCAAGAATATATATACTTTATACTTTTCCATAATTTTCTACATCTTTTCACTGGTAAGTTCACTTTTAGCAATCCCAACTTAATTGAAATGTGCAAGCACAAACTGAGCGGGTGCTTTCATAATCAAATAACCATACGATTCAAATGAAAATTAAAAACTACTTAAAAATAATGTATGTAGTAGCAATGAGTACCCATTCTTGCCACAGACTTCCTAACGACCAAAAAATTTGTGCCAAAAACTTCGCAAATTCCAAAAATTATGACTTTAGTCCATGCCACAGATTTATGTTCGTGCTGTTTTTGTGCGCTAATTAAATGCAGTGGAAATTTGACAGTTTCAGAAATATATTAGGCATATAAAAATATGCAAATGTACTCCAATTTAATGTCATAGACTAAATTTTTGGCGCTTAGCATGCAATTTCTCACTGCATATTGCGAAATTTCCTCAATTTCAAAAGTTTTAATAGAGCCATTCAGTTCCTTAATAATAACAAGCCATTAAAGTAGACTTTCGGCCTCACACCACAAAGCCTCAATGAAAATTGCCCTGGCTTTGGCATCGCTTCGCATTTTCCCGCTGTCACATTTCTCTGACCCCAGCCTGAAAATGGTGCGTAATGTAAATTGCACATTTTAATTTCCTTGGGGTGTGCGACAGCACTGAAAAGTTGACAAACGCACACGAAATGGCCGACGCTCTGGCGTTTAAAACAATTTTAATGAAACTGACAGCGACACCGACCACGACCACAGCCACGCCCCGTGGGCGGCGGCCTGACATTCAACATTCTGTTGTGCTCGAAAACTCGCTGCGACAGATGTGAGCGACAATCATTCGCCTGACCGCGCTTTGGAGGTGGCTGGCAAGTGCCAGTAAATTAATTTCCAATTGTTCCCACACGACTCACCGCCTCGCAGCAATCCAAGTCCACCAGGAACACTGAGCAGCGTTCGCACTTGAGCAGTTCCCGGGCCTCTGTCATTATTTTGGTCACCAGGCACTCCAAGTTGTTCTGCTCCTCGAAAATGCTGCGCGCCAGATTCAAGAGGATTTGATTGCGTCTGTACTCCTGGACGGACATCTCAAAGAGTTGGGCGTTCTGTATGCCAATGCCACAGAAGGTCAGATAGCGGCGGAAGATCTCCACGTCGTGCTCGTCGAACTCCATGCAGCCTGGAAGCGGGTTAACAATGGCGTATAATGAGCCGGGGAATCGGGGATAAGTGCTCACCATTCGTCTTATTGATGATTTGGGCCACGCCTATGATGTCGCCCTCGTAATTGCAAATGGGCATGCAGAGAATGGCGTTCGTCTTGTAGCCGGTTTTCAGATCGATTTCGCAATTGAAGCGCGCGTCCTTATACGCCTCCTTGATGTTAATCATTTGCTTTGTCTGGGCCACCATGCCGGCAATGCCGATGCCAAACGGGATGATTATCTCCTCGGCTCTGGCTCGCGTCACCGCATCCTTGAGCGCTGCAAGTAAATCATTGAAATACGTAAATAATCAGAAACTTCAAGCGACGCCAACGCGCACCCACGTGCATAATAAATTTATGGCCAAAATATTCACTCTGCCATGCAGAAGATACAAAGGAAAGCCCCAAATCGGAGGGCAAAAAGTCATCTGTGGTCGCCCGACATCTGAATTTGCATGAATTCGCTGGCCCCATCATAATCTGGGTCCCACACAGGGGTTTTTCATGCGCAAGCATGTGGGAATGCTCTTGGCTCTAATCTTTTTCACATTTTCATTCTGAATTATGTAGCGGAAGCAGCGGCGTCTCTTACTCACGAGTCTACGCTGAGATTCATTACAATTGTAACACAAATCTATGTGTGCGTACGTGTGTGTGTGTGTGTGTGTGTGTGTGTGTGGGTGGGTGTACATTTTAGGTCTGTCTGCATCTATTTCTCATTTGCTGACGACCTTTACAGCTCTATGGCTTGGCCTGCCAAAAACTTTTAATGCCCACTTCCGTTTGGGTTTAATTTAGCTAATGCGTTTGCCATTTCCCACCAACTCAAAAATATACGAAATTGAAGCACAAACGAGGGAGGTTTCATAATTAGTTGTCATGTTTTGGTTTTTAGAAAAAAAAGGGGTAATGTTTAGTTTATTTTACTTAACACTAGCTGAATACCCGGCGTCGCCCGGGTCCATTGCATTATGAGATTATATGTTTTAAGTTTGAACTGTGAACTCGTCAAATCTTGTTCGAACCGAGTTTTAAATACGGAAAATATCAAACTACACATTTTCAACCCCACAAATAAATTTGGAAGTCGTCTAACCCTTACATCAAAAAACAAAAACACCTTTTTTGTGGTTCAGACGGATGGTACGAATCCTGGAGAATGTCTAGCTTCAATTAAATTTTTTAAGGGAAATACTTCATAGTACCAGCCTACACATAAAAAATTATAGGTTCTTGCTTAAATAACTTTTGAGATATGGCTCGAAACAACATATAAACCGGTTCCGACTCCATATTACCAACCTATACTAAGGAAAAAACTGCTGTCCAAAATGCAGCCCAAGCGGACTCCTTTGTAAACCATTTCGTTCATGAATTTTTGTTCACAAAACAAGCCTGACGTTCACGGAAAAACACCAGCTCTGGTCACACAACATTACAACAAACAAGCGCGTCCGTTCAAAAAGCAAACAGTTGTTCAGAAATCATGAGCAGCTGGTGTTCAGGCGTTGGTTTTGCACTTTGGCTGCTTTGAAAATTCCCTAGCAGTTATAGCAATGCTGGCATGAGCAACCCTCTGCTTCTGCTCTTATGATAGTTAGAACCGGGAGGTTCTTAAGCCTACTATAAAGTTGACCAGCCTCCTTTGTGGTGTTGTGTTTGACTATTAAAGTTATGCGACAACATAACATGACCTCTAGCCGGCTTAAACTTGCTAGTTTAAATATCAAATGTCTTAAAATCAGTCTCATGGTATAACAAAAATGTTCACAAAAATGTTCCAAAAACGTTCAAAAATTAAACCCAATGTGTTACCAAAATGAGACCGCGATGTTCCCAAAATAAGACCGAGATGTTTCAAAATTGTTCACAAAATGTGGCCAAAAATTTCACCAAGTGGCCTTAAATCGTTAAATGATTCTAAAAGAAGCCCGAAAGTTTGTAAAATGGCCCCAAAATGTTCCCAAGCTGAGCCGAAAATGGTATTAAAGCAACACCTAAACTATAATAAAGATCGAACAACGGGTCTTAAAGTTGGCGTTCATGAAATGACACCACCGTTCACAGTTCACGAAAAAGCGGGATTACTCTTCATTTGTCAACGGTCTTGATTTTGGTAGATTTAGAACGGATGTTTTTCTGAGTGTACAGACAAAATTTCAAGTTCCTAGCTTAAAAAGCTACAGATGGCTCTGAACCACTGTCGAAATGTTTTTACCCGCTTTCGAACGGGTTCCCAGATATGACGCATAGCCTATGACTCTTTCCTGATCTTAAAAGTTTTTGGTGTCAGTTATTTGTAATCATGGAATGGGGCTCGCTCGAAAATCATGCGGCTACAATACGGCTACGAAAAAGGAGAAGTCCCTCTTATGTTGCGCCCAGTGGAAATCACGCAGAGCTTTGTGTATCGTACCGTGAAGTTATTTGAGGATACTGAGGGACTAAAAGAACGATCGAAATCCGGCCGTCAGCGTACTGTGCGAACGCCACAAGCCATCAAAGCTGTGCAAGATCGAATTCTTCGAAATCCACTGCGCAAGCAGAAAATCATGTCTCGTGAGATGAATATCAGCAAGGACAGCAAGTCGCGCATCATAAAACGTGACTTGGGACTCAGTACATACAAGAGACACACCGGCCACTTGCTCATAACAGCATTGAAACAAAAACGCAATACAAAATCGAAAGCATGCGTCGCCAGTGCGCAAACAATGCCCAAAGACGGATTCTGTTTACTAACAAGAAAATTTTCACCATAGTGGAATCGTTTAAAAAAGAGATAGAGCTGTGTCATCAAAACAAGCGTCCGAACTCATTCCGAGAGCTCACCATCCGTCTCAATATTATTACCATCTTCCTCGTTGGTCGATTAATTATGGAGCTGCCCTCGTAGTTCTATTCAAGCATATTCGTGTCCCTGCCTGCATAGCGAGGCCGCTAATGAGTGCCAATGGGTTGAAAATGTTTTGGTAAGCATTTTGCAAATATTTAAAGTTTAATGAATGGGTTTTCGAGTGTCATTAAAAACAGAAATGCAAAATGGTACATGGACACATACACAACTATGATTAACATTTAAACGCTTTTAATTTACATATTTCACAAAATACTTTCAAATTTTATACAAATCTGTTAGTTAGCATAAAGAGTTTAGTTTGGGTGCAGACACCTGCAGCTGATCGTGTAGTATTCCATAAAGTACATAAGTACTTAATCCCAGTTTTTTGATTTGTCTGTCCGTATCGAACGCACAGCTCTCAGAGATGGTAAGAGACTGAGGTTCAACACGTATTCTTAAACTTGCAGGCATATCAAGTTTATGTTTGCCACGCCCCAGCCTTCCCCGCAATAAGGAAAAAAATTTAGCTAGCACCATTATTTATCGATCTGACAAGGGATTGGTACAGATCGGATGAACGATAGTTAAGGTAAGGGAAAACAAACAATTATGATGGGCAGCACCAGCCGCAACGGCGATGGGCAGCACTTTACACACCTTGTGTAGCATCCAACTTAAAATTGATCAAATATTTACAAACTGTTCGAGGTACAGAAATGAGAAAGCTAAACGGGGCATGTAGCAAAGCTACGAAAACGTAGTGGGTGGAAAATCCCTGTAAAACGTGTAGAAAAACTAAATTTTTGTGAAGTTTTTACATATATTTTTCTCTTTGTCAGGTCTGACCGACTTTCTCACTGGTTTTTTGGGCTATAAATGCCAAATATTTGTATGTCAGTCTTGACAACAACATTTCGTTCTACTTATGTATAATCTTTTAATTTAACAGATCGTCGTCTTGTGGGTAACATTATGTAACTTTGTGTATACTTTGTTGTTTGCTTATAAGCTATGCCAATCATAAATGAAATATAGCACAAGCCAGTTGGATACCATTTCAACCTTCAACCACTATTTTCAACCCACTCCCACGGCATTTGTCTCTCGTCTAAACCAATTGTCAGTGTAACTTTCAATCACCGCGTATTGTGTTCACTTCTGCATTCATTTTAGTTTCAGTCCATTGTGATGTGGTTCTCTTGCTGCATTGTTCACCTTAATTAAACCAGGAATCCCTGTGACAGAAGGTTAGCCTTTTATGGTTTGCTTTTTCCATCTCCTAGGCAACATTCGACATAGTTCGACAACCAAGCTTTTCATTTAAATTCCCCATGAAGACAAAAGGAGGAGGACAAGCGCTTACCTGTCTTTTGTGTGACATCGAAGAGCTTGGCCACCAGATACTTGTTGTTGGCATTGCCCTTGGCCAGGAACAGTGAGCCACGATCCGCATGGGTAAGCAGGCCAACGTTGACCAGTATCTTGTGACAGAGCACATCGATGTCCAGCTCATTGGCCACGTCGCGAATTAGTTCCATGAACAGTTCGCCCTCGTCCAGGTCCATCAAATGTCGCCGGCATTCTGGCAGCGAGGATGAGGCTGATGAATTCGAAAGGCTGCGCGGTGACTTCTGTGTGGAAGAAAATCCAGACATGGATGTTAATGAAAGGCTTTGCATTGGTCGCTAGGAAACAGGGTAGATATGTAGTACAATTTTACTGCCGGGGGCTGGCAATTTAATTAGCTTTTAGTATATTGATAGCTGTATTAAGTAGTTGGCCAATTACATACATTTAAAGTGCCCACAGGATTAAATATTTAAATATTGTATTTCCCCCTCTCTCTCTCGGCTCTTATTCGTTTCGATTTCTGGCTATTTAGCTCGAGTCCTTTCTCCGTATTATTGGAAATTAACCTGCCCCCATTCAAGGGTAGCTATTAGTAGTTGGCTTTGGCTCTGGCAATGTGGTAATTGAATACCAAAGAGACCTTGTTCTGCGTGCAAAGGGGAAATTAACTGTGCTGGGAAATGTTGCGTGCTGGGAGCCTATACTGCGACTCCGAATTCCAGTAATTTGTTGTTGTCGCCACTGCGAAATGTCGATAATTATGCGTTTAAAACTATAAAGGAAATTAGTGGAGTTATTTTTCACTTTAATTGGATTTAATTGACCGTTTTACTTTACTAGCAGGCAGTTGTTGCTGCATTTATCGCTTGGCGTATAGCCTTAGACCTGGTCGACATTAACCTACTTACTAATAAGTCTTCGATATCTGATTTTAATATTTTTTCCACCAAGCACTTCAAATTTTTCTCTTTACTTTTAATTTGCTCTAGTTGTATAAAAATGAACAAAACCCATAAATAATAATTCTTAATAAATATGTTAGGGAGTAGGTAAGTCCAGGTAGAGCTGAAGAGTGTTATGATCTGCTGCCATTTTTATGGGTATTGATGAGCTTAGCCTTGCCTACGGTTCCTACGGTTTCTGCGTCTACAAATTTGACGAGCGGGACGCTTTCTCCTACGTGTATAGCGTCTTACAGTCTTCGTCTTCGTTAAAGTAGCCGTCGTGGCGTGCGCTATGTGGCTCGTAGCGTCGTCTTGTTGAAACCAAATATCGGTCAAGTCTTTCGCTTCAATTTCCTCGAAGAACCAATCACTTAACATTGCGCGGTAGCGCGAGTTGACGTCGATGGTTGTTCACGCACATATTCAGCAACTGCAGCAATGTTTTCGGTTTTCTGCTTCACGAATTGATCCACAAATTGAGATTTCGAAAATTTTTTTTTTTGTTTTTTTCAAATTTCGCACAGTTTGAGTCGAGGACTTACCACTTTGGAAATATGTTTTAAATATTTCCCAACTTTCTTCAAGGGAATAGCGACCCATTTCGTAAATGTGAAAGTTTTTACTAAATATTAGTCGCTTCCATGATACAATTATTAAAGGTACGGCGGATAGTGTGCTCTCAATTTAGTCCACATTATTTCAGTCTGTTGCTGTCATTCCAAGTGAAAGGTTGTCACACTCTCCTCTCTCCGATTGCCGACGGCAAATTTAGGGGAGGGTTTTTATGTGCACAGCCCACTTTGTTGTCGCTGAAGTAGATTCAAATCAATTTTGTGAGCGCCCTGCAGGTAATTCATTATAAAATTGTGCTTGTGTTAATTTATTCACTTACACACTCTCTCTTCCATACTCTCTCTAGCTCAGCAAATGCTGTCAATCCATATTTTTAAATGTGTGTTCAAACCTTTCCGGGAGTCCCCATTATCAGAAAGCAAAACGGAAAACAGGAATGTGTTACGTATTAATGCCTTTATGGCCCGAAGCAGAATCATGAAAAAAACAAGAAAGAAAGTCTGTAGCTGTGAAGTGCTGCCCATCACCGTTGCGACCGGTGCTGCCCATAATTGTTTGTTTTCCTTATAACTCGAATATCGTTCATCCGATCCTTAAAACTCCTTCAGCGGATCGATAAAGAATCCCGAATACTAAATATGTCAATAAGGTTCGAACCTTCTATCTAGAAGACTACGGGAGATATGACGTTTTTTCGATATTGCGTGGGCGGGAGGGGGCGTAGCCAAAATTGAAAATAAACTTGATCTGCCTACAAGTATAAGAAACATATGTTCCATACATGTCAAACCTCTATCTCTTACCATCTCTGAGATCTGTTTATTCATACGGACAGACGGACGGACAGACGGACACTTTTGCACTAACTTAATATACTCTATGTACCTCTGGTACAGAGTATAAGAAGTATAGTCTGTTAGAAAGTTAGAAAATACTTTTTGTTTTCCATGGAAATGACCCAAGAATCGGCATTTATTTAACTGTTTCTATGCTATCTCCTCCGTCAGTTTTAAAGCTATCTTCCCCAAACTTTGCACGAAGTCTTTTGGTACAAATACGCTGCACATTTGTCGGAACCGGCCGGATCAGATGTCTATAGCATATAGCTGTCATAGGAACGATCGGTCCAAGTCTTAGTGAGAAAAAATTTTTGGTTTTTAATGGAAACGCCTCCAAAGTAAGTATTTCTTAGTTTACTATCCTTTGCCATAATTTCACTAAGAAAAACTAGTTCGAGTGAGGAAAACTTTTTTGTTTTAAATGGGATCGCTTCCAAATCTCGTAATTAACAGTGTATTATGCTTTTCCATGATTTCACCAAGTTTGGTCGAAATCAGACATCTATATAGTATAGATCCCATAGAAAAGTAAGGTCCAAAAAGTAGTCTTAGTTAGAAAAACCTTTTTGTTTTCAATGGAAGCTGCAAGGGTATACAAAACTTCGGCCGAGCCGAAGTTAACTTTCCCCTATTTTTGGTTTTCAAAGAACGCCGAGCCGAAGTTTACTCTCACCAATTTTTTTTTAACCTTTGCAGATCCCATCGTGATATTGGTTTCATAAGACATCTTTAACATTTCTTCAATATTGCGGTCGCAGATAACGACAGTCTTCTACAACGGAAGGTGTGGGACTCAGTTCGCGAAAAAAGTTCGCCTATTAGAATCAGCTAGGGTACATATTACGACCACTGCAAATTGAAAATATGTAAATATCTCTAGCGAAATTGCTCGTTTAGGAAATAGAAAAGCGTGAGAAACCCATTTTTGATAGCAATGCGTTTTTGTAAGTGGCATATTTTTGGACCTAATGTATAACGTAATGTTAAGTATTGAGCAAAAATATCTTGGATTACGCTTTTAACAAATATTGCTCAAATTTAGTCGGTTGCCGATCAAACACTACTTACTAATGAATGAAGTTTTATTAATGAAGATGATGCATACGGGCTAATCCTGCGTTGCGGAGGTTGGTAGTGATTCAAGCTGATTTTCGAGTGCTAAGCAAGACTGCGTTTTCAGAAATTGTACATCACGTCCAGATTTTTAGTAGTTTGAGCTTAAAGTTGCTTAAAGTGCCTATTTTGACAGTTCTTAGGAGCGTTTTACGGGGAATCCATTCTATTGTTTGGACTCTCTTTGATACCATCGGAAAGTACCACTTCTTTAAAATAAACTATCCTAAACAAATTTTTGAAATGTCAAAAAATCACTTTTTTCAAAATGATATGGAAAAACCACACAATTTTCCTAAAACTAATGATGAGCAAATTTACATGCATCTTTAAACAAAAATACAAAATTTACAGAATGAAAAAATATTGATTTTCGGCGAAGTTATATTCGAAAAACCTTATTATGATCACAACACCCCATCTTCCCCTACATAACTCGGTGGCACCTCGTAGGCCGTGCAATACAAAAAAACAGGAAAGTTAGCATCTTGAAATGAAATCGTGCTTACAGGCTTACTAGTTATTCATCAAATCATCAAAAATGGGTAAAGAAGATTTATTGGTGGGCAATGCACACTGTGAAACAGTCTGAAAAAAATCTACATCTAAGCCGATTTCCCTTCACCATAACATTCTCTAAGTCTCTCTTTGGCTAATTTAGCATAAAATTGCCTACTCTGTTTATAAAAGCAGAAAATGTAAATTGTGTAATAATTAACATTTTCTAGAAATTCTCCCTTATTTGGCAATTAAAAGTTTATTTTGAATTGCCCCGGAAATTGAATTACATTTCACCAGCTTCCACTTAGGTTGCGTTCTTTCATCTACTTGCAAAGTAATAATTTATGGATTAAGCCTTTGGCGAAATTCAATTACCTGAGAAATCCACTTTTCCAAAACAAAACTTTCTACTTAGCAATTACAGTTTCGCTTAATTTACGCCTAAGCAGCGGGAATCCTGAATGTGATTAGAGCTTAATAGTATTTGGCATACAATTTGCTGTTCTTCCTGGCTGAGTTAATAAAAATGCAAGAAAAGCCTCCTCGAAATAATGAAATCGAAACGAATCAAGCGTCAAGCGGATTAAAAGTTTGGCCAACAACTGCAATGCCTGCAATTGGCAATGCAATTGAAAGTTTTTAAGCCTGGCCTTTTGGCACTGCAAGTAATTGAGAGAGAAAGTTAACGCGAAAAATGTAAAGCTGCTTGACTTTTAATGGGATTTGGTGCCGTTTATTTCCATGATAAATTAAATGAAACTCACTGCAGCGACAGACAAAGCTCAATTGCATTAATACGACGACAAGGGAGCAACAGCAATTTGCACTGCGTAGCAAGCACTTAAATAAATTGACAATATCGACTCAGGGCGGACATGTGGAAACACCTGCCGAAAGAGGCTTCGACCTGTCACTGGCACTGGGACACTTGCTTGTTGTCAGTGCCATAGCCCACTTTTCGGCTCACAGCATTCACGTTGCATTTAGTTGTGATTTGCCAAGTGCAAGGTGAGTGTTTGCTTGTTTGTTTATTTGTGTTAGGAAACCAAGAACCCTTCGTACACCCAGCGCAGTTAACAAGCGGCACTTGCTGTCAGAGGCAAACAAAATAAACCGAACGTCTTCATAACGCGCACATAATTCTGCTCGATGTTCCAGAGAAATGAGCATAGAGAGTGGTACTTCAAAACTGCAATGCATGAGTGAGACTCATTGACGATATGGCAATGAGTGGGCCATATATTGACTAGGTCAATTGCTGGTACTTGAGTCTAAGCACGTGAAATGAAACAATTAAAATGTCGAGGGCAAATAGCACACCCCTCAGCTATAGACTAAGGATAATGTTTAAGGCTCGATTTAGGCCTTAGGCCTTTTCCGATCGGTAATCACATTTGTTGTACAGAAAAGCATAAAATGTCTTAAAACTGTTTGTTTTAGTAAGGAAAATGCGTAAGATGCATGGTTCAGGCATTTAAGAATTGAGAACAATAGTACAGCATATTTCAGAAAGCAATTTGAAGTAACAATTTTTGGGTTCATGGAACCAAGAAGGAACTCAGAACGACAATTTGAAAGCGTGCAATAAATAAAATTTAAAGTTGCCAGATGCCATGAAATTAGAGTGCAATTGAATAGCAATTAAAATGTGGTTACGTCACAGACCCAATCTCAATAAATTAAGTTTGCCAACATTTTTGGTTTGAAATTAATTTAAAATTCTTTAAGTTCTGCAAATGATTCGCAAACAAATGGAAAATGTTAATTAATTATCTCTTGCAGCTATTCCCAACTAACAATTATTTATTGTTTAGCTTAATTGTGTGGTTTATTTCGCCTTGGGTGAAATTAGTTTTCTTAAACAAAAATGGAATTTGTTCTTTTGCAGTTTGGCCCCAAGTAAAATCCAAGAAAAGTTTTCTTAGCACTTGTCTAGTTACAAATTAGTTTTCGTGGCCCAAACAGAATTACATTCCTAGTGAAGATGTCAGACCTGGCAGCTGTTCAGCGCCTCTCCTCAACCAAATTATTTATTTCATTTTATAACCTTGCAAAAAAAAGGTTAAGTAGACGAGAAAAGGTAATTAAATTATAGCTTGGTGTAAGGAATTCTTTTATTTTGAGACGAATCAAAAGTAACACATTTCTACCCTTTGATGATTTGATTTACTTAATATTGAAAATTTATAAGAGTATCAGAGGTACGGCATACTGGCAGTTAGCCTCACCCTCTGATTTTGTTCAAACTGGGCAAATAGAAGTAAGGAACTGCAAATGCAGTGCCAAGTGGCAATAGCAATTGCAATCCTACATCCTGTCTGTCCACAAAATGTTAGTTGGTCTACTAATGTGCGTGTGTGAGAGTGCGAGTGGGTTTGTATGGGTTTTATTTGCCCGCTGCCTCAGCCGCTTTCTCTGTCTGCCTTTGTTTGTATTTGCTCTGCTTTGTTTTGTTGAACTTTTGGCACCAAGTTCGCTTTGGATTTCCGCTTTTATTTAACTTTGTTCGCCTTTCTTGCAGAGCAAATTAACTAAATTGATATTTTCACAAATTTGTCTTGTCTTTGCCATCTGCGTGTGAAAGGCGCTAATTGGAAATGCTCACTCACACACACATTGTTGCCTTTATATGGCTTCTGCTTATATTTAATTCACTACTAAAAATTAAATTACGCATACGCCATGTTTGCCGTGTGCAAAGCGAAAAGCGACTACCAAAATTCTTGCTAAAAAATGTAATTTTATATTGATAAAGTCTGACCTAACGAGATTTACACGCGTGTTAGCGTGAAGCATTTTTCAATTAACTATTTCTGATATTGTTATTGATGGTTTTTCGGTTACCCCACGCAAAAACAATTAAGGGAGCTGCAGTCGAGTGCCCCGACTACAAAATACCCTGTTCCCTTGATTTCGTGTGTTTTCCTTTACATAAACACACACTCACACATACACACACTCCAACATAAAAATTAGCGTGTGGCGCGCAGATAACTGGCAATGTAAGACCCCCCTCTCTCCCACAAGCAAAATTGATTCGTATATAACTTCGGTGTTTATTGTCCGATCTTAGCGATCTTTTCAGAATAGATAGATATTGGGCCATACTTGATATATGTTAAGTTTGGAAGGTCTATCTTAAAAATTGTGGCTCTGACAGTTTTTTGCGTTTAAAGGGGGGAGGGGGAGGAATTTTCCAAATCTGAAACAAACTCGTTTTGAATCGGGTATACACCTATCTACATGCAAAAATTTGTGGCTCTAGCTCTTATAGTCTCTGAGAAACACGCGTTCATACGGACAGACGGACAGACGGACGGACAGGGCTAAATCGACTCGGCTGTTGATGCTGATCAAGAATAAATATACTTTATAGGGTCGCAAATGCTTCATTCTATCTGTTACATACTTTTGCACAACTTCATGATCCCCCTTTTCCCATTTTCAATGGGAACAGGGTACAAAAATAGGGGAAGTTAACTTTGGCTCGGCCGAAGTTTTGTATACCCTTGCAGCTTCCATGGAAAACAAAAAAGTTTTTCTAACTAAGACTACTTTTTGGACCTTACTTTTCTATGGGATCTATACTATATAGATGTCTGATTTCGACTAAATTTGGTGAAATCATGGAAAAGCATAATACACTGTTAATTTCGAAATTTGGAGGCGATCCCATTTAAAACAGAAAAGTTTTTCTCACTAGAACTTCTTTTTCGACCGATCATTCATACTGCAGCTATATGCTATAGTCATCCGATTTTTATAAAGCTTTGTAGAAATGTGTTAAAGTATATAAAATAAGTGTATGCCAATGATAAGGACGTTTTCATTAAAAACAAAAAGTTTTTCTCACTAGAACTAGTTTTTCGACCGATCGTTCCTATGGCAGCTATATGCTATGGTCATCCGATTTCGACCAAACTTAGTGAAATCATGGGAAAGGATAGCAAACTAAGAAATACGTACTTGGGAGGCGTTTCCATTAAAATCACAAAAGTTTTTCTCACTAGAACTAGTTTTACGACCGATCGTTCCTATGACAGCTATATGCTATAGTCATCCGATCCGGCCGGTTCCGACAAATGTGCAGCGTATTTGTACCAAAAGACTTCGTGCAAAGTTTGATGAGGATAGCCTTAAAACTGACGGAGAAGATAGCATAGAAATAGACGGACAGGGCTAAATCAACTCAGCTCGTCGTGCTGATCAAGAATTTATAAACTTTATGTGGTCGGAGATGCTTCCTTCTATGCGTTCGAAAAAACGATATAGATGTCCGATTTCGACCAAATTTGGTGGAATCATGGAAAAGCATAGTTAACTAAAAAATACGAATTTTGGAGGCGTTTCCATTGAAAACAAAAAAGTTTTTCTAACTAAAACTAGTTTTTTGACCTATCGTTCCTACGGGGGCTTTATGCTATAGTCATTCAATATTGACCAAAATTTGTAGAATTATGTGAAAGCATTCCAAATAAATAAAAGCCAAGTTTTAAGACATTTCCCCTGAAAACAAAATAGGTTTTCTAACTAGACTACTTTTCCACTGAAACCAAATGTAAATGTGTACAATGGCGCAGAGAGTCGTTGAGTGCAAAAGTTGAGTAAGTGGGATCGATACCAGACAAGTCCGACAAAAATTGTTCTTTCTTTATAAAATGAGCCAAGGCAGGTGAATCTGATTCTAAGGAAAATTTCTAGCGCTTTTAAAATAATATTAACTACCGATTCCATTAAATGAGATTCCCCAAAATATCAGATCCATTTATAGCCTTGCACCCAAACTCTATTAAATTTTGAACCCAGTTTTCAAGAACGGAACATTTCAACGCAAATCAAGATTTTGCGTTCTCGATTGTTCTTGAAGTGAGAATATTGTTCTACAAGTGAGAATCCCCCTTCTTGGCCTGTTTTTGGTAACGATTGTGCTCATATCGAGTCCAATGTTCTCGGTTTTTCCCTCTGTGTATGAATTCATATTATGTAATCTAAAAACAGGCCTTCAATGCTTTAGGAACAACTTTTATTGAAAAGAGGCCAACCCCTTATAAGTATATGCAATTTTCAACACTCACCTGCTGCACAGTGGGTGAGGCGGTCATCCATTGTTGAAATAAATCCGAAGTAACAGATGGTCGCTTAGGCAGCTTACGGTTCTCGATGAACTCTTGCAAACGACTCAGAGCTTCTGGTGGCGCACGTTCCGTTAGCCACTTCTCAAAAGCCTCGGGTTTTTCCTCAAACAGACGCGCCACCTCATCAACATCCTGTTGGGTGGCCACTTTGCTGCCTTTGGCGGGCTGCTGGTGCGTCTGAGTGTTTATGCTGGGGCTGGTACTGTTGCTGTTGGCAGGAGCACCTGGGTCGTCAATGCACTCATCTGGTGGTGACGTTGGTTTGGATTCGACGGAAATAACGAGATCTGGGGGGGTTGTGCCTGAGGCGGATGGTTGATTATTGTTGCTCCTGCTGGCTCCAGCTGCCGCCGCCAATGTTGCTGTCGTCGTCGTCGTCGTCTTTTTGGCGCCATTGGTCAGCGGTTTGGCTGTCGTGGGTGACATAGTGGCTGTCGCTGAATCTGCTGTGGGGCCGCCAGCTGCCGCTGACACATCTGTCATATTGTTGCTCAATGTCTGTCTGCTGCCGCTGAGCTCGTGCATGAAATCATTCCGCAAATGGCCCGGGCGCCGCCTCGTTAGCTCTACCTGAAGTCCGGAGTCCAGTCGATCACGCTGCGAACGCTGATTAAGTCACGTACACACCCACTTATGTGGCTCTGAGTCGTGGATTTGTAATGTCTCCGGCAACCTGTTGCTTTGGCCCCCTCCGGGCTTAGTTTTAATGGACATGAAGTGGTTAGCGGGGAGAAAGGGTAATTGATGAGGCCGACTCAGCACTTGGTAGGTCCAGCGCCTGGGTTAGCCTCCAGACTTCACTTCATGCACGTTTGCCTCACTTTCTGTTCCGCTGTTTGTGTTTCGAAAGCTTAAAGTTCGTCTCTTTCTCTAATCCTTGACAGCTATTTAACAGTTCATTGCAGTGTTTGATTTGCTTTCCCCAAGTCGGGCCAAGCCAACTCAATTTAAGCTCTCCGGAGTCTGAATAAAGTGATAGCAAAGGAAAAGAACGGAGAATGGTAAGTTAGTATTTGATGGCGGATTAGATGATAGTCAAATAAAACAAAAGGAAAGTTGAGACGCAACTTTGACCAAGGCCAGGAGTGCCACATTGCTACTTGACTTTAATGGCTGGGCTTTTAAGAAATCGCTTTGAAACTTTGAAATGGGATGGGCGTGGCCCTTAACCATACCATTAAATAAATGGACTGAGATGAAGTTTTAATGATTATGGCCATTAGTTAAAAAATAAATGATCTGAGTTGGTGGACTTTACAAAGTTTTCCGAGCTTTATAGTTTGATGGTGTCTTAAAGGTAATGAAAGTGCACAACTTCTTTAATATTTTAAAATCCATATGCTTATGCTTTTGAAATTCCCAAGCTGTTTTAGCAATGCTGGCATGAGGAACCCACTGCTTCTGCTGTAATGATAGTACCGGCAGGTTCCTAAATCTCCTGTTCAGTTGACCAGCCTCCTTTGTGGTGTTGTGTTTGACAATTAAAGTTATGTGAAAACATAACAAGACCTCTAACCGGCTTAAACTTACTAGTTTGAATATCATAAATGTATTAAAATCAGTCACTTAGTATGACCAAAATGTTCACAAAATTGTTCGAAAGTTGAACCCAATGTGTTACCAAAATGATGTTCCCAAAATAAGACCGAGATGTTCCAAAATTATTGCCAAAATGTTACAAAAAAGAACCCCAAGTGGTCTTAAAATGTTACCAAAATGTTTCTAAAACAAGCCCACGAGTTTTTAAAATGACCCCAAAATGTTCCCAAGTTGAGCCCAAAATGGTATAAAGCAACATCTAAAAGTTAAAGAAGATCGTACAACGGGTGTTAAAATTGCGTTCATGAAATGAACAGTTTAGGAAAAAGCGGCGTTACTCTACATTTGTCAACGAATGGTCTTGATCTCGGTAGATTTTGTACGGATTTTTTTCCGAGTGTACGACGTGTGTTTTATTTACAAGAAGTCCGTCTGTTTCTATGCAATCTCCTCCGCTGACATGGCATCTTTTGTGGTTTTGTTGATAAGCGTTTGGCACACAACCGCACCGAGTACTGAGTATTGAGAACTAAGAACCGAGTACTGAGTATCGAATACGGATAATCGAGTACTTAGTATCGTGAACGAAGTATCGAGTACTAAGTATCGAATACCGAGTACCGAGTTCTTAGTATCGTGTCATGAGTATCGAATACTGAGTATCGAGTACTAAGTATCGAGAAGTTAGTAACTAGTACTTGTCGGTGAGTACTTAGTATCGAATACTAAGTATCGAGTTCTTAGTATCGAGAACTTAGTATCGAGTACTAGTATCGAGTATTAGTATCGAGTACTTTGTGTTGAAAATCGAGAATCGAGTACTAAGTATCGAATACTTAGTTTCGAGAACTCAGTATCGAATGCTGAGAATCGAGTACTAAATATTTAATACTAAGAATTGAGTACTAAGTATCGAGTTCTTAGTATCGAGTACTTAGAATCGAATACTGAGTATCGAATACTGAGTATCGCGTTCTTAATATTGAGTACTTAGTATCGAGTACTAAGTAAAGAGTTCTTAGTATCGAGAACTTAGTATCGAGTAATAGTATCGAGTATTAGTATCGAGTACTTTGTATTGAATACTGAGAATCGTGTACTAAGTAACGATTACTTAGTTTCGAGTACTCAGTAACGAATACTGAGAGTCGAGTACTAAGTATTGAATACTAAGAATTGAGTACTTAGAATCGAGCTCTTAGTATCGAGTACTTAGAATCGAGTACTCAGTATCGAATACTGAGTATCGCGTTCATAGTATCGAGTACTTAGTATCGAGTACTTAGAATCGAGTACTGAGTATCGATTACTGAGTATCGAGAACTAAGTATCGAGTACTTTGTATCGATAACTGAGTATCGAGTACTAAGTATCGTCTACTAAGTATCGAGTTGTCAGTAACGAGTACTTAGCATCAGGTACTGAGTATAGAGTATTTAGTATCGAGTACTTAGCATTTACTTAGTATCAAGTACTGAGTATGAAGTATTCAGCATCGAGTACTTAGCATCGAGTACTTAGTATTTGAGTATCGAGTATATAGTTACACACCTAAGTGATAAGCGGAGTATATCGTATACAACATGTATCACATCAAGGCCGCTTGAGTGTTAGTCACACTCACACCTTTTTTTTGCCTAACCTTTAAAACCAATTTTAAAATTTGAATGATTTTCCGATGAAGCAATTTTGTTGCACAGTGATAATCCCTTGGCCATTATTTACAGTTCTTTCGTTCCCAAAGCTTTTGTGATTCTCAAAATGCCGATTGCTTTTGCCACAATACAATGAATTTGGAATGCATACGAAAATGTTTCAAATGGAATTTATTTTGTGGGTAATAAATTTGTGCCGCCCACTTTTTCATAGACTTTTCATGGGAAATCTTGGTGAAATGGAAACACATATACTTAAATGTTTCAAAAAAAAACAGAATAAATTTATGACCCCTCCACAATTCCTGCTGACGTCAAATGGAAATGGCAGGTCGCAGGACTATCCACTTGAAAGGCGGCTGCACTCACATTTCAGAGCAGACAAAAAAGTATTTAAATGAAAATGCGCGGGGTCGAGGCGTGCGTATGGTTGGTCTGGAGCGAAGGTTGCCAACGTTGCCATTTATAAGCATTTGCATTAAAATGGCTCTCGACATTTGCATGGATACACTTTTGGCATTTGCCACGTGCCCAGGTTGCTGTTGTTGTCGGATGCACTTTGCTCGACTTTGCGTAACGTTTTAAGTCATAAAGTTGCCATCAGCAATCTCCGTCTGATCTACGCATCACCTTCATTTTCTTAAACCAACATCAAAGTTGCCAACAGCTCGTGCTTCTAGCCAGTTAGTGTAGGTGTTTGCATGCAGCTATCGTCCTTTGTTTGCTTAGCAGCCGGAGCACCTTGACCAGCAATGACTTTAGCAAGTTACTTGCATCCTTTCCATTTCTGCCATAAACAAAGCTATTTTGAATAAAACACAAGAACAAACAACAATGGCACGGACAACAACAGCAACAAGGACTTTATCACGCACTCGTTTGCAATTTCAAATTGGGTAATAAATTCTACAACTCCTCTTCTGTAAGTGTGCGGGTGATTGTGTGCGTATAAAATTGCTTTGTTCTCGGCCGAGCACTCATCCATCCCCTCCGCCGCTTTCTTCGTGTAGTTCCTATTGTAAATTTAATGTCAACACTAAAGATTAAGAATTTAATGCGTATTTTGGTTAACAAATTTTTTATGGCACAGTCTCAGGCGGTGTCGGAGTAGTCCTTGACTGCCATAAATCGGAAATTGAGTTACATTTTCTGATGGGGAAAGACCAAATGGAATTGAAATCCCTCTTAACATTTGCTATGTAAGGTTGATTAGGTGAAATGAAGTTGAGAAAATGCAAATTCTAAGTCTATTAAAGGAAGCACCCCCGGAGGAGTTTTTAGATTAAGGGAGAGGCTGTAATGAATCTAAAGCAGTTCCACGAGTACCAAAATTAAGTGTTCTAGTAAAAGTCGACTGCTTTTGCAATCGTAAAAGACAAAAGAAGTGAATTTTCGTTCCTCACTTAAACATTCGCCTAGTGATTTTCGGGGGTTGTCATGGAAGCTTTATTAATCCTGTTGGAAAGCTTGATCTTTTCATAAAGACCGGATAATAATGGACTGCTTTCAGGAGTTCCAATTTTCAAAAATGTTTTCATTAAAAGTTTTGAAATCGATTTTCAAGTTCAGCATTTCTACCTACAATAAGGATGTTCTGGTAGAAATGGGTATTTTAGCCTGAAAGTAAGAGCCCTTTTTTTTGCGAAGTTTTTTACTCAAATCCTTTTGTCACCAATTCTTAGTTTCTTCAAAAATAACATCGAAAATTTTAAAATTAGTACTAGTCAATCACATTGCGGCAGAGCTGTGATATCTTTATCAATAAACACTCGTAACATAAAATCGATAAGAAAGCTTCTTCGAACAAAACTGTTAATAGTCCATAACGGCGTCCGTTTTCAGGGGGCTAACAAACAATAATAAAACAGATATTTGACAAGAATTCCATGAAACAATTTAAACAAAATTAATAAAACCTATACATACATTAATAAGGGACAAGGGCAACTGCTCGCCACGGAGTTTGATGTCAAACTGACTTATTCTAATGTTTGTGTTGGTCAAGTAAATGCCTGTATAAGTGTGCGCTTTTCTCTGTGTCCGTTTTAAAGTTTAGCCTAATGTTTGTTGGTGTGTTAATAATGTGAAGCATCTCCAGAGTAAAGCGCTTGGTATAGTGACGCTCTAGTTGCAGAATGCAAGTGCCGTCAAAGTCGGGAGCGCTGTTTTTTGTGTGTTGGTTTCATTACGTGTTATACCCGTTACTCGTAAAGTAAAAAGTGTATACTGAAGTCGTGCAAATGTATGTAAAAGGCAGAAGGGAGCATCTCCTTCCATAAAGAATATATATTCTTGATCAGCATCAACAGCCGAGTCGATATAGCCAAGTCCGTCTGTCGGTCTGAGCGTCTGTCCGTCTGTCTGTATGAACACCTATATAAAAAGAGCTAGAGCCACCAAATTTTGTATGTAGACTCCTATTGTCCCTACGCAGATCAAGTTTATTTCAAATTTTGGCCACGCCTCCTTCCGCCTCCACAATAAAAAATGTTGAATACCTCCTACAATTTTGTAGATGTCAAGCTTATATTTTGCAGTGTAGTGTATGTGCCCAATATCTACAATCTCTAAAAGTTTCATAAAGATCGGAAAACAAATGGCAGAGCTATAAAGGCTATAAAAAACGATGCATACTTTTTGGCGCTACATGCGTTTTTTCCTCACATAATGTTGAAATGGTCTTATTAATGTTAATGCTCTGTTAATTAACAAAGGGAAAGGCTATTAAACACTAATTGCCCTGAGTAACGGGTATATCAGAGTCAGGCAGGACCGACTTTAACTTACGCTCTCGTTTATACTCTATACCAGAGGTACACAAATTATATTAGGTTTGTGCAAAAGTATGTATCAGGCAGAAGGTAGCATCTCCGACCCCATAAAGTATATATATTCTTGATCAGCATCAACAGCCGAGTCCATATAGCCCCATGTCCGTCTGTTCGTCCATCCATCTGTCCGTCCGTCCGTATGAACAAACAGATCTCAGAGATGGTAAGAGATAGAAGTTTGACATGCATGGGACATATTCTTCTTATACTTGCAGGTAGATCAAGTTTATTTTTAATTTTTGCCACTTGCAGCCCATGTAAAGTTTTTAGACTTTGCCAACCTATAATTAATGTCAAGCAAATCAATGGCCATCTGCCACCAAATTATGTTTGTTTGCTTTGATACTCGCTCTTGTTATACATATTTCTCCCTCGCCAGTTCTATATTTAGACACTGCAGCTGCGCAGTCGCTCTCTCAAGCTCACTCGCAGCAGCGCAGTCGCCAGCGACGCTTTGGTCGCATTAGAACTTTTGTAAAGGGCAGGCGAGTCACTTGCACATGGTTTTTACTTGGCCAATTGGGGAGGCAAACCAGTCTCTCCACAATAAGCTTCAGGTTGATCGGACGCGTTTCATGAGGGACCAAATCCTCACTCATCAGCGATCTAAATGGCTTGCAGTGTGGTTATCGCAAAGAAAAAGGGTAGTTAACGCCGAGCGGCGTAGCTCCATGGCTATTAGAGAGGAGCGGGGTAAGTTTATTGAAAAACTTTGAAGTTGTTGAACAGTTACAGCAGGTAGAGCGGAAATGTTTATCCAAAGAACAGCCTCTCCATGCCAGCGACGGCAAAACTGTTTAAAAATTCCAAAAGCAGCATGCGCGCAAAACACCAAAAACACCTCCATTGGACTCTACACTCAGTGAGCACTCAGTTATGCAAAATTGTAGTGCTTCCAGAAACAGTTTTTTTTTTGGCATACTCGTATAGTTCTTGACTATTTCCCATTTTTCACGAATCACGCAATTGCTAGGTCGGTAGGGATACTAGGGAATAGAGATATTACGTCAATAGAAACCGGTTTTTCGTCATCAAAAATGTGGGAGTCATTTATCTTCTTTTTTGAATTCCGTTGCGTTTTTTACGTTATATATGGAATCGGTCGTCAAGTGTTTCAAAATGTCGGACAAATATTGGTCGTAGAGGAGTGTCCATAAATTCGAGGTGGTAGCGCCGTATTTGTCATGAATATGTTTCTTTCGCTCCTTGAAATCAGCTTTGGTTTAAGTAATTTTTGCACAATTTCATTGTTTTTTGTTTGTAGTTTTGAAGTGGTAATATCTTATATGTAGTTAGATCGTCTATCGTGGAATCATAAATACGAAGTTTGGAGACGTTTCCATGGAAAACAAAGAAGTTTTTCTCACAAAAACTAGTTGTCCGACCGATGGAACCTAAGGCAGCTGAATGCTATAGTAATCCAATATGGATAATTATACTTTGCAAGCGAAAATTGTTTAGTTGAATAACAGGAATTTTAGGAACCTTTTTAGGAATCCTTTTCTAATTAATACTTGTTAACCTTTAAGGCCATACAACCAACCAAATGAAGTGAAATATTTTTTAAGTCCACCCACTTTATCTTGGGCGAAGAAATCTACACGTCGGTTATAGACCATCTCTATACAAGATGCTTGATTCTAGAATAAAATTTAGAGTTTCTAGACTCTGTTGACTTTTGACACCGTTTCGTTTCGGTTTTGAGACTATAATCTTGGATCTATACTTAGAACACTGGGATAAATCAATAGGAGTTGTTATTATTAACTTTCTAAAACACTTAAATAAATGATTTTAATTTGAAAGTGCAACGTATTAAAACTTTTACCACAAACATATCTATCCACACTGTCTGCATAGCTTGAACATCTTGTCAATGTTTGGCGAAGCTACAAAACTCCGACAATTAACCATAATTGAAGCTATGCAAATTTATTTCGTGGCTTGCACAAAATCTGCTCCAACGCCAACATTGGCTTGTCTGACAACAAAGCGTTTGCAGTGAAATTTTGCATAATTTCAAATCGAGGCACACAACGTGGGTAATTTGCCATGCAGTGCATACGGTTTGGCCAGAATGTCTATTTCCACAATTAGTGTTTAACATGAATATGGACAAATTATGCTTATGAATTGCCAGTGAGTCATGCGCGCTTTTACCCGGAAATTAGTGCCGGATATCGCACGCATTAAGCTCAACAAAATGGACCAAAGGAAACACATCAACATGCAAGGTGAATAAATTAAAGTTGTTTAAGGTTTCAGTAGTTACATATGTAGTGCTCGGTGTATTTGCAGACATGTGGTGTATGTTGGGCATACATAGTAGGCCCTGCCTTTGTAAAACCCATGACCAAAAGCCTGAAATGGTAGCCATGATTTCAGTACCAGGCCTTCCAAGTCAGGACTAGTGGGTATCGAATGGGCGAACGTTCCGTTTTCCTGTTAATCATTAGCCAAAGCTAATGATATGCAAACACGACACAGCCACTCGGGGAGTACAAAATGGTTGCGGGCCGAACTCAAATTAAGTTCTAAAATATTTATTTATTCAAAATTTTAACAAACAGCCTCACACACGTGCTCCACGTTCAGCTCTACTCATATTGCCGTTAATTAAAAATGTGTTTTTTTGTTTCCACAGGAGTAGGTAGTTATTTTTAATTAGACTGCGCCCCTAACATGTCAGCAACAGGACCCCGAAGCTGGCCAGCTTCGCGTTCAGGTGACCACGTCATTAGCTGTACTTGGGGCTGCAGGCATGCAAATGCAAATGACTGGCACGGACTTGCGGTGAAAGCTGCCCACCTGTCCCCACCTGCCCTCCCCTAATGGCGACCATAAATAGACGACGAGCGAGACTTGCCTTTGTAGTTGTGCACTTGGCTGGCACGTTTGAAATTATAGAATTAGTGGCTGAGGCTGCAACACATTGTTGCAAGTGTGCGCCATTTTGCAAGCGGAAGTGCCTATTACATGACGTGCGTGCAATTGCAGGGCCAGAAAAGGGAATGCGCACACGATAGGGTAAATTAGCTTTGCGGCTGCGTTGGCTTTGTCAGCGCCTTTGGTTTCAATTCGGCAAACTGCAACGTTGCATTTTGGCCGAGCTCTGCGCGTACCCAACTTCTGCGACCTTTCCCTTCTGTGCTGAAAAAGGGGGGGTGCAGAATGAAGTGTTGCATTAGCAAAGCAGTCACGTAGCACAAACACACACACACACACACGCGGAATGTTGTTGCACTTTGTAAGCTCCCAGCGGCATTTGCCTTTTTGACTTGAAAGCGTAAAATGCGCCCAAGGAGAGATAGAGAGAACGAACCTTGTTCTACATAATGCCGGCACGGTGTTGACATGTCGGCCCCTCCCTTTGGTGTTGTAGATGCAACGCTAATTCAAATTTTACACCCAGCTTCATCAGCAGTGCAACATTTCCCCAGACAATACTTGTTGCATAACAATTTGCAATCAAATTTCAGGTACTATGTTATTTTACTTGCCTTGTTTGTGTACCTGCAACCACAAAGTGTTTTTGACACTTAATCTGAATGTTGAAATATTATAATTTGTTCCTGTCATTCATTCGCTGTCATTTACTATGTGAAACCCCTTTGATATTCAAAACATTCCAGCTTCAGTTTGGTATTTTACTGAAGGTAAAGTAAATTGAAAATTGTGGCCATAAATGAAATTTATTTGATATTACTTTTGCATGACTTTTGGTTTAAGGAAATGTCTCTTGCATTCATTTGAAGTTAATTAAAATTTTGGGTTACAAAAGAAGGCCCACCTTCTACTAGGTATTAATGGTTACTTTTGTATTCTACACACTGACACGAAGCAGCAGCTCCGACTTGAACTGCTGATCTCAAGCAGCGAAAAGCAAAAAGCAAAGAACACGTTAACCAACAACTACGGGCGCTTTTTGTCAGAAATCAGTTTGTGTGCTTGCTTCGACAGCGACTTCTGATTTTTCTCAGAAGCAAAGGCAAAAGCAACAATTCACATTGAACAGTTGAAAAAAGTTCAAGCTGGAAAAAGTAAAAATTTTGCGACTTTTGCTGCTTCGACTGAAGCAATTTAAACACTGCCTAATACAACGGGAAAGTTACTGGAAAAACTGATCAAGCCCAGATTAGCAGTTGCAATCGAAAGCGCTGGTGGCCTCTCCCCGAGGCAGCACGGTTTAAGACGAGGCAGATCTACATCCGGAGCCATTCAGGAGGTTGTTCAAGCGGCCCAGGCAACTCAGCGAGGTAATCACGTAATGTATTGCTTGCAACCTTAGATGTGAAAAATGCATTTAACAGTGTCAAATGGGAGAACATGATTGTGGCACTTAAGGAGCGATTTTAAATCCCCGAATACCTCTTGCGTATAATAAGCAGCTACCTGGAGAATCGTAAATAAGATTACCAAACGAAAGTAAGCGAAAAATGCTTACAACTAACATCGGAAGCAGCACAGGGATTTCTCCTAGGACCGGAACTGGGGAACATCAGCTACGACGAAATTCTCCGACATGAAATGCCTGGGAACACCTTCCTTGTTGGATATGCAGTTGACACAGTAGCAGTCATAAAGGCGCGGGACACTAAATACGCTCAGCGTAAACTTACACAGGTTATGATACAAGTTAAGGACTGGCTGGACTCGCACGGCTTACAGCTGGCGACAGAAAGAACAGAACTACGGTTGGTCACCAGACGACAGATACTTCAAGAGGTGGACTTGAGAGTCGACGAGAGTGTCGTTAGGACGCAGAGCGTGATCAAATACCTTTGAGTCAAAATTTTACCTTTTTTCTATTTTTAACAAGCAACAGATTTCATAATTGTGTGTTGGTAGTATAAATCAGAGACCTGCAGCAAGCCTCTAATGTTCGATCACACTCGTGCGTTTACTTGGCTTGGTTGGACTCGTCGCCTTGGTTCGACACACTCGAAATGATCGCAAGCACTTTGAGTCAGAACGAGTAAGCTGTTTGCTTCGTACGAGTAATAATATGAACAAGCTTTTCATAACACGAATCAAAATAAGCCTTTTTCACACTCTACTCTTGTTTACTCGTACGCGCAACGGAATTTACTCATATGTACTCTGCTGGCTGACGGCGAGCTTTGACAAGCCTCTTATGCAATTGTTGTTGTCTTTTGAAAACTTCAAACAGCAACATACCACAAGAAGGAAAGAGAAAGCGTATGCAAAAAGCGGCTCACAAATTGTTATTTTTTGTGGGCTTGTAACGATTGTGTACAAGCGTTGATCGTAACAGATCGCTGCAGATCTTTGCTAGAAAAAAGTACTCTCGGTGATTCGCGGCCGAAGCTGGAAGTAATCGCGAGTATTTGTACCGAACGAACTTTACTCATGACGGCTCGCATCAGAGCTTCGATTTTGTAACAAGGGGCTTTGCGTCGACTCGCGGCCGAAGCGCTGAGTCAACTTGAGTTTGAGTAAGGGCAATACTCGAGTCAGACAAGCCATGAGCGTTGAGCGATTGTACGTTTGGCGGCTCGTTGCAGTTCTCTGGTATAAATGTGCCCATCAAACGCGAATTTAGGGTGATCAAGAAAAAGTGGTTATGAGGTGTTGCTACCTGATGCCTCTAGTTCAGGCCTGGCCAGCCATAGCCCCTGGGGCCCGAAGTCACTAGCCAATTCGAATAGACGCCATTGTCTGTGTATGTGCCTCCTATTGTCTTCGGCTTCTTAAGCGATGACTAAAACGTTTGCATGCAAATTGCATACAAACACGAGTTTTTTGTTGTTATAAATTAAACTTTTTTGTTAAGTTTTGAACAACAAAACGGTGCCTAGTGTTTTCACTACTGTTTCTGACAGTTTTTACCACATTTATTCTCAATAAACTTGCAGTTTTTAGCCGGCTCGAGGTTATGTTGTGCTTACGCCTAACTTTAAACAGAGACACAAACAGCTGTATGATCTAGCAGCCTCCTTTGTGGTGTTGTGTGTCTCTGTTTAAAGTTATGCGTAAGAATAACATGACCTCGAGCCAGCTAAAAACTGCAGGATTATTAATTAATTTAAAAATTTACAAATAAACTAATATTATTGAATATAACTTGCTTTATTGAGTGTAAAGTAAATTGCTTTCATTAATAACAAAATTTTAAGAGCAATTGCAATTTGACATCTTTCAACAAAGAGTTTATATAGTCTCTTTAATGCTCGATGTCCTCGACTTAAAGCATATTTACGGTCAGCACTGTTATGAGCCCAAAACTATGTTATGTTAAGACTCACACGGACAAACAAAAAGTCAAATTATCATTGGAAATTAAACTCCCATTAAAATTAAAGTAGCTTGTATCGTATTTTTTGACAAAGCAAGTAAAACACCGAGGTAAGGTTAATGGTATACAACATATGTATGTATAAGAAATATATGTATCCATGGTCTCTACCAAGTTACTCCCTAACACTCCATGTGTGAATAAACATGAGGTGTAATCCAGCTTTGGGAATCTGCTCGCTGCTTCGTTGTAACAACCATTAACCATTCGCCAATCGAAATCGCATTAAAAAAACCTCCTTCATTCCGATTGAATGACGGCAATTTAAATAGCCCAGTGAAGCGTCGGGAAGTAATAAAAAGTTTCATTAAAAGAGTGCTCACAGTTTATGCCAAGCTGCTTAACTGCCATTGAATGGGTATAATTTGTGAAACACGAGTATCTTCTCGAGTATGTGCGAGTGTGTGAGTGCGCCAATATAATTTTAATAAGCTTGCGTGTGTGCGCACATTGGGAAAGTAATTTACATTTACAACGTGAGCATTATCAACATTTTAGCGACAATTCACATTCATTATTGGGATAAAAATAGCCCCAGAAATGACAAATCGATATGTGAAGCACCGTCGAGAAAAGTCGCTCAGCTCCAAGTGGAAGCTACGAAATCGACAATCCACTTTTGCACTTGGCATTCGGCAGGCGGAAGGAGATAAGTGGCCATCAGCAAGTCGTTTTCTGTACAAATAAAGTGCTACAAACTAATCCGTTAAAGCCAAATTTAAGCCGGGAACGGTAGAAATGCCAAAGTTTCGACTTGAATGGTTGACAAGTATGCTGCTGTCTCTTTTCCTTCCAGCCCAAGTGCTTAATTAATAAAAAACTACACCCACTTGTCACTCACAAGAAAAGAGAGACCCACATTGCGGTGGGGAAACTCACAAAGGCCAAAGTTTTAGGGCGAAGTCAAAGCGCATTTTTGCGGCAGTTTTTCCTCATAAAACTGAGGTGAAAAAAGCTATTAAAACTTTCCAATTTGACCTTTTGTCAGTATGAATTATTTTTAAAAAAAAATGCCAAGCATTGAGTAAAATATTTCATTATGTTCGCACAGAAAAGAAAACAAGGAAAATGAAATATTTACGCAGCATTGGTTCATGCCTGGTTATACGTCCAGGCAATTGGCAAATATGAATGTAGCCAAGAAAACAATTAAAGTAGAATCAAAATGTTTTATTTAAGGCACATTCTCCACGAAAGGTTTTAATTAGTTTTCAACGCTGCGGTTATTTGTGCGTCCAGGACAAAACTTGTGGTCGCAGTTCCAGTTTGATGTCCTTCTCACGTTTTTACCGCAGTTGTTGCGGTTCCCAAGCTCAGCATGGAATGGACATTCTAATGGCATTTCAATGTCCGTGACCAGTGGTTGAGTCTTTGCGGGAACAGTTGAGTGATTGGTCACTCGTTTAATGGTGACTATTTGAATATTAAGTGAATTATTGATGAGGTTCCGTGATTATGATTAAAATTTTTACTTTTGCGTCTTCAGCTTTAAGTACTTTGGTAAAGTGTCAAAGGGAAATGAAGCTATTAACAGCGACTTTGTTTCCGCAATGATTTAGCCTTCCTATTAAACGCTGTATCGTCGTTCCGTAGACGATTTTGTGACTGTCGTCGACCCACCCTTATACCCCTTACAATGTGTTCGACTGACGTATTTTGCAAGGCGATGTCCTCTTAATACGTTAACGGCTCTCCAGGCACGCTAGGTCGACGCAATGCCATCCATGAACCGACATGAGCGACACTCGATAGACGAAATGCCATGCAGAGAAGCGACATGAGCGACTTTCGATAGACGAAATGCCATGCAGAAAAGCGACATAAGCCTCAATCGTTGTCGTCACGAAGCATCACCGTACAAAGAGCAACGCTGGGCTGACACAAATACTGCGACTGACCCTAGCCGTACTAGAGGGTTGTGACTCGTACAAGCCCCACCAACACAAAAAAAAAAATACAAAAAAAAAACCCTTGGAGGCGAGCAGTTCTTTTTTTCCGCTCATCTGCTGACTCTTAATGTGAGAGCGCTCAGTTTGATCGTTCTCTATAAATTGTTATTGAATGAGCAAAACAAGAACAGCTCAACTGAGAACAGTCAACTGAAAATAAAAACAAACAGAAACGAAGTGTTCTGCTCAGAGCGAGAGCAAGTGTATATGGGTTTTTGGGTTTTGTTATTGAGCAGACCGCAAAGGGAAAAAGCTCAATTGTTATTTACGAGCTCTGCTGTAAGCATTTGGGCGATTGTTGAATCGCCCATCGCCGAGAAGAGCCTTCAGGGAGTCGCCGTGGAGATCGCTAGAAAACTGAATCTTCTGGGAATCGCAGGGAAGATTGCCGGAAGATTTAATCTTTTAGCAATCACCGCATTTAGGTAGATGACTAGAAGTCCCCGGCTCACACGCCTGCATACATATGGTGCGAAGCGACCAAAAGCAAGGATTGAATTAGAATAGTAAGTCAGAGCAGCTCAGAATAATTTGTAGACAAGTAAATTGATGCGCAAGAAAGAGAGGTAGCATAAGTACATAAGATATACATAAGAAATAAATGAGGTTCATATGTTGAACAAGGACAAGAAGAATGATAAACATAAATGTAAAGACAGTTGTCTCATATCCTAATACATAAGTTAGACTATAAAAGCAGCGACTTAAATGAATAAAGGTCAGTTCCTAACAAGTACGCGATTGTGTTCTTACTTAGGGATTCGGCAATTGTGCGAACGTTTCGATGGATTGTTGAGCTGAACCATCTACTCTTCAGTTTAAAGAATAAGTTGCACAATTTCTAATGCTTATGAGTATTTAAAAATATGCATAGTACTAACTAGAGAACTGCAAAAATCCCTTTTTTTTCTTGATTTCATCATACACAATAATTCCCACTCACATTTAATCACTTAACAAAGCATACCGTTGATTTAAGTTACGAGCCGGTATTGCATTATGTATTGTTCACATTCATTCATACAACAAAATACTCCGTTCAAGAAACTCAACATCTCACCCGCAACAGCGACGTGCAATTGAGCGAGTGTCGGCTGATTGAATATGCTCGCACGTAAATCAGATTTCTTGCTCACCAAAACACACACATTTTTCTGTTCTCATCTTTTGGCTGGCGCAGTTAGAAACACCAGAGCAAACTCCCTCTCTCTCTCTCTCTCTTTTATTTGTGTCAGAAGCGCTGTTTCAGCATATGCCAAAAACTCATACGCGATAATTCTCACTCTAATCAGAACGAACAGACACCCAAATTGATTGGTATGATAGCGAACATGAACATACTCTGAGCACCAATAAAGATCGATTCGATTGTGTGTATATCAGGGTTCCCAGGAAGAGAGACTCTCTGTCCCCCTCTAACACTCACTGATGCATTACTTCGAGAAGCATTCGGTTTGAATTTCCGAGTGTGTTCGGCCCCCGGGGCACGGCTGGGGAACACTGGTGTATATGAACAATTTGATCAGTTGAACGCAAAGCCAACTTGATTCGGGTGTTGATTATTTATAAGCGTTTTGCAATCACCCGAAGCCGTTCTCTGATACGCAAGTAGTACGCATTAATGACTACTCTTTGCAGTTCTGTGATACCCAGTATATTATAGTCGGACTGATCTTTCATAGCAGCTCTTTTGAAATTCAAGAAAACTGTTGATTATATGAAAAATATTCTAAATTACAACGCGATTTCGAAAACAAAGAAAATATAAAAAAACTCGTGAGAAAGTGTTTTTTGTTTGTAAAGATTTGTACGATTAACTAAGCTTATTCTATGCTCGTAGGCTGTTTAACAGTCTCCAGCTGATCCGTATACTTTTGGTTATGCGGAGACCAAATCAATATTCATAAATTGGTCTAAAAGTAATTGTTAAGTTCAAATTATTTCACAACAAGTTTAAAATTTATTACACATAAACTTTTCCATAACGTTATCAAAAATATTAAAGAATTTCGTGCAGGTGTATCAAAAAAATATTAAGGAGCTTAACATTAAATTTTGCCTCAGAACTTATCTCGAACAGAATGGAAATTTCCTTTGAATTCCCTCTAATTTACTTGCTACATAATTGCTTACCAGAACGTTGCCGAATCATGTCACCTCATTGCTCAACACCGGCGAACAACACCCAGGGAATTAGGCTCAAGTCAGGTGTAAAAATGCAACTGCACACCAAGCCAATCATTAGAGCTCATCTTGTTAGGTGGCCAAATTGACCTTTGGCCTTAATGGGAATTGTGGGTGGATTGGACACGCTCTGTTAAACACATGTTCAATTTATATCTCAAGTCGAATCTCAGTCATAGTCATTAGGGCGCGTAGCACAAATCTCAGATTTGAATTTAAATTGCGACTGCAGTCGTTGAGGCAAATCTACTTGGTCACACATGCGTTTTGCGTTGGAAAGGACTTAGTTTCGGATTATCAAGTGAATTGTTAAGGCAAAGCTGATGTCATTTGAAGACTTAAACTTCATGACGGCAACATTTTGTTATTTATAAAAATAAAAGGAAACGTTTTGTGCTGAGTCAGTGTGTGGCTTAAAAGCCTTGAATTGTTTGCAGAAAATACTAAATATAATAACGAATAAAGCAGAGAAAAGCGGAGAATAAAATGTCAAAGAGAAATTTTCTTTATGTGAAAAATGACAACCGTTGCTTTGATTTGCTTTATGAGGCGTTCACATTTCAGCCAAGTTCTTCGGTGTGTGTGTGTGTGTGTGCGCTGCATAGTAATGAGTCAGAGTTGAGAGTTTATCCATATTTGTGCCAAGCAATTAATACGCATTAGGTCGGTCATATTTTTTCTGACTTATCATTCGACTTCTTTGTAGTCTGCTCTTTGTAGTCTTGTATCCATTTCACTTGAGATGTTGTATAAACTGACTTTAATTTGGACATTGACATTGTCTGCTGGAGAAACTTTGCTTGACTTTCCTTTCCAGGCTTCTTAATTGAGTTAAATGCCACTCTCTCTCGGTGTCCGTAGCCTTTCAACAGCAGCATTAAGTAATTTATTATTCAATTTTTGAGTAGGTCAAAAGTTTTGATTGCAAAGTTTTCAGGCGAAACAAATACACAAACACCAACTTCCTCTGTCTCCAAGTCTCGTCTATCTATAAAACAATTTGTGATTTTTTCACAAAAGAATTAAAATTCTACTCGCAATCACGAGCTAATTAAATTGGGTTTTGTGTACGCAACAGGGACACGTCGGGGCGTAGCACGTAGCACACAATGTGTATGGCTGGTAGACAAGTGCGTTTAATCAATCAATGCAATCAAGCATAAATTGTCTTAAAACAAAGCCAAAGCTAAACATTGTGATGCCATTAACAAACCACTGTCAATAGAGGCGTGAGGCGCGACAGCAGCGAGATCAGAAGCAACTGCAGCGCCACCACCTTCCTCCCCTCCCATTTAGCTGAAGGCCCCAAAGCCAATATCAATGCCACTTAAGCTTGTGCAAACACAAAGCGTTGCGGGGTTGGGGCCAGGCTGACGCTTCATGTGACAATCGCGACGCCATCAACGAGACAACGAAGCATCTTCATCGACCTTCTCCATCCACATCCACAGCTACTCACTCACCCTGCTTCATTCAGTCTTATCAAATTATTCAAGAACGTTATTATTGTGGCTTGTTTCGCAGAATATTTCTTGTGTTTTTGATGGCAAATTGAATAACAAACATGGCACATGAAATGTCCGCCGGGGTGATGGAGCAAAATTGGTATTAGATTGCCACTTCAGGACAAAACTGCAGCCAAAACATGTGTGAAAGATGAGAAATAAAATCAATTTTGTTTGTCATGCTGAGACGAAAAGGTTTCTTGGCTTTTGATCACACCAAGTAGCTTGCCCACATAAGTAGACTTCACTTTCTAATATTTCGTATTAAACTGAACAGGAAATGTGTATCAACGAATGATATGATTGCTGATGTTATAACGAAAAATCTACCAAAGCAGAAGCATTGTCATTTCGTCAAGCTAATGAAATTGAAATGATGAGATATTGTTATTTGCAATGCATACAGAAGGAAGGGTGTTAGATTTCAATAAATCTCAGTATGCTCTGTGTAAGTTTTGCGTGTACGTCAGAGCACACTCTAAGTTGTAACTCAGCTCGATTTGTGTACTCGAAACAACCCCAAATTAATAAAATACAAATATGTGAGTTTTTTACGACAACATGTGCAACTGACCCACATCCACTGGGGACGTTGGAAGAGGATATCACAGAGAACGTCCACCGATTGCCACCAACCATCAGATAGATGGTTCGTTCCTTTAGGACATATTTAGTAATTAGAATTATTTATCGATTCGCCAAAGGATTGGTAAAAATCGGATGAACGTTGGTGATGTAATATGCAAATCAAAGTTAGGTTAGGTTGAGATGGCTGAGAGCGACAAGTCGCTCTCCCACTTAGGCCTCTTTGGGCCCATTGCGATGCCATATGTGTTCCCTGTTAACCCTTTTTATACCCAGCACCCATTGAAAATCGGAAAAGGGGGATCATGAAGTTGTGCAAAAGTATGTAACAGGTAGAAGGAAGCATTTGCGACCCTATAAAGTATATATATTCTTGACCAGCATCAACAGCCGAGCCGATTTAGCCATGTCCGTCTGTCCGTCCGTCTGTCCGTAAGAACGCCTCGATCTCAGAGTCTATAAGAGCTAGAGCCACAAATTTTTGCTGTAGGTAGGTGTATACCCGATTCAAATCGAGCTTATTTCAGATTTGGAAAATTCCTCCCCCTCCCCTTTTTAAGCGCAAAAAACTGTCACACACTCGTTACTGAACCATTGTGTGGACAGAATAAACTTTAGTAGAGCTGGGATCTCTAGTTCGGATGTCTCCGATAAGTTGAGTAGGAGAGGTTGACCTAGTGTCCTAAGCCTCCTTCTGCTCAGGGCGGGGCAATGGCAGAGGAAATGTTGAACTGTTTCCTCCTCTTCTTCGTACCTGCAGCTTCTGCAGAAATCATGGTGAGTGACGCCTAGACGCCGATAAGACAGTCCCCTGTTAAGGTTCCCACCAGAAGCGATATGTGTTCCCTTCTGTGGCGTAAAATCGTGGTGGTACGCTTTAGTCTTAGTGTTGGCCACCTATCCGCAGCAAGACGACGTGTTTCAGCTTTTGTGTGGAGCTTAAATATTGCCATAGGCATCCCTTTAGTGCTCTTCTCTGAAAGGCGTCCGACGGTGTTACCTATTCTGGCCAGTTTGTCCGCAGACTCGTTTCCTTCTATGTAGCAATGTCCAGGCATTCAAATAAGGTGTATACTGAAGTCTCGTGCTATCTCATTTAGAGATAGGCGGCATTCAGTAAGCGTTTTAGTATTGTTGGTATATGAGTCAAGGGCTTTAAGGGCGGCCTGACTGTCTGAGTATATGAAGACGTTTCCTTCCCTGATCGAAACCACATGTCATGCAAGTCAAGCTCTTGCATTTTGGGCAAAAAAAAATTGGATATCATCTCACGGTATCACAGTTACGTTACGATTCGCATCACCAGCCCATAAACCGCACCAAACTGTGACTTTTTCTGGATGCTCTTGCAATGCTTCTGGCTGATATTCACTCCAAAATCGACAATTCTGCTTATTTACGTACCCATTGAGCCAAAAATGAGCTTCGTCGCTGAACACAATTTTTCGGTAAAAAAGTGGATCTTCGGCCAACTTTCCAAGAGCCCATTCACCAAAAATTCTACGTTGCGGTAGGTCGTTCGGCTTCAATTCTTGCACCAGCTGTATTTTGAAAGGCTTCACACCAAAATCCTTCCGCAAAATTTTCCACGTTGTTGAGTAACAGAGGCCCGATTGCTGCGAACGGCGACGAATCGATAATTGACGGTCATCATTAACACTGGCCGATACAGCTGCGCTATTTTCTTCAGTTTGCACTCTACATAAGCGTGTTGGTGGTTTAATGTCCAACAATGTAAATGTGGTGCGAAATTTAGTCACAATAGCCCGAATAGCCACTTCAGTGGGTCGATTAAACTGACCATAAAATGGAAGAAGCGCGCGATGAACTTTCTTAACAGAGCACGCATTTTGATAATAAAATTCAATAATTTGCAAGCGTTGTTCGTTTGTAAGACGATTCATGGTTAAATTATAGACCAAACTGAAGATGTTTGACAGTGAAACAAAACACGAAACGTGCGTGAGCTGTTTAAACCAGTTTTGCCAAAAAGATAATAGCTAAAAAATCACCCTTTATTTAGCGCTTTCGTAGGTGTTGTTCGGAGAGCGCCGCTAATACAAATTTCTCTGTACCTTATGCAGATTGTTGTGGCCTGATTGTTTCTCAAGCGCTGGCCACCATACTAGTGCTCCGTAGAGTAGTATGGGGCGAACCACGGCTGTGTAAAGCCAGTATACTATGGAAGGAGCAACATAATACATACTGAGCATACGATTTCGTTGGTACTGAGTATTTTACGGACGGACCTGACCGACTTTCTTACTGGTTTTTCATTATTTAATGAAAATGTGTTGGAAATGGCACTAACGGCAGACTCATCATCGTTATGTTCTATGCCAATCAACTATGTATAAGTTAAAGGTAACTCTTTGGAAAGGCCAAGCGTTACTCATATTTCAGTAGGAAAACTCGTAAGAATGTAGCGTGCGTGACGCAGGATATGCCCATATATTCATTCGTAGCTTAAACTAATTGATGCAAAGCCATGCTGAAATTCAATTACCGAAACGATCTTAAGTTAATCAAGGTCGTTCCTTAATATAGGTTGGCATTTTTTCTGAGTGCACTTAACAATGCAAACAAATCTTTCGTTTTCTGAACCGATTTCCTATTCGAGTATTTGTCATTACTTTAAGAGGCTACTGCGTCGCGGCGTCTCATTATGTATGCATGTCAAGTAAAGTGGCTAAGATTTGAACATTCGTTATAAAACCCAACCTATCAGAGTGGCACACTGGCATGGTGCCTACTGTAGTGACCTGCTACCAAGTGGCCTATTGCTTTTACTAAACTAAGAAAACATTTTAAGCCTTTGTCGGTTTGTTGAATAAATATTGCAATAATAATACCATTTGCCGTCTATCGATCTGAAATTCTTATTTTCATTTGCAAATTTTGCATTTTACAGAAAAAACAAATTTACAAACCTTACAAGTTTGCATTTCCCCATGTCTCCTTAATGAATTTTACATTGGCTCGGGCCTTCACAATGCGGCTGGCTGTTTTAATATGTAATTCCCTTTCTAGCCCAACATACTAGCCACAAATACCTCAACATTGAAGTGGCTACTCTCCTTTAAAAGCCGCTTGTCCAGCACCAGGACACAATGCAGTGCCAGCTGGGCAGCTCCTGTCGCATTCACTTTGCTCGGCTGCCTGAGCGCCTGAGCCGGTGCTGCATTATTATGTCAGCGGGCAACAATTTTCTGTCAACAACGTTGACATTTATGCGCCTTGTTGGCTGGGTCACGAGCTCCAGCAGCCTCGGCAGCCCCAGAAGCTGCAGCAGGCCAGTCAAGAGGTCCTGTCAGGCGAGCTTACCCCCAGAGCGCTTGAGATGTAATCTCGAATATGCGCTCAGTTGGCAGAATGTTGAAAGTTAAGTGGAAAATTGGTTATTGTGTTGCATTATTAGACTTAATAGACATTATGTAGAAAATTCGCCTTGATGTGTGTGTCGTGCGTCCTCGGGTAAATGTTTTAATTAACGCCATACCAGCAGTGTCTTTGTGTGGTCCTCAAAGTTTTTCAATTATTTTGCTTTGACAAGATTTGCGCTAGCGGCATCGTATTTCATTAGAGAAAGTGCAAAATTCTACAGCTACGACAAATATTAATGATGTTTCCGCTGGCCTTCATCTGATTCATGGTGGGTGCAAAGTTGATGCATTGGTTTAGTTGAATTCGGATTCTGGCACTGACATTTCTCTAGATTTCAATGGAATTCATATTCAGTTTCAGAAAATGGGCGAACCAAAAAGTAACTAACTCTCTGGAGTGAGCCGTCAACGGTCATCTAATAGCACTTTGTGAATTTTTTACCCTTTCATCTTGTTAGCTTGTACATCCCCAGTGAATTCTGGCTCTTAAGATACTTATAAATGTTGAAGGAAAAGCAACAGACTTCGCAAAGTAGACGAAATTATGTTGAATTAATGATTACTAAACGTAAAAGCAAAGCTAGCTTTATCAGTGCCGCAGCTATAATACACTTGCTAAAGATCGCTTTAACTAATATTACTGATACTGAATATATCTAAGTGAAGTTGGTATATGTGCAATGCACATTGTGCATAAATGTTTTTGTCTATGTTTTCAATAATAAACCAACTTAATCACTCCAGGAAAAATCCGATGGGCGATCGACTCGTTTGCGAGCTACAAATCCCCTGGACTGAATGGAATAATTCCCGCCATGCTTAAAACGACCAAGGGAGTGGTCGTACCATGGCTATAATCCATTTATGAAGCATGTTTGGGGTGGGGTTATGTACCTGTGGACTGGAGGAAGGCACGTGTTTTATTCCTGCCGAAAGCGGGGAAATGCAGTCACCAGCAACCAAAAGACTACAGGCCCATTAGCCTCACCTCATTCCTGCTTAAAACCATAGAAAAATTACTAGACCTCCTCATAAGAGAAGGCATAAACCTGACCCTGGAGAATAACCAACACGCATACAAAAAAGGGAAATCGATGGAAACAGCGCTACACTCTCTAGTAGCCACCATCAAAAAGGTACTGTACCAGCAAGAGTTTGCCCTACACAGAAAAAAATCCGAGATATTCGGGATTAAATCAATCCCAAACGATTTCAGAAGTCGGCCAATCCCGAATTTTTTCATTCCAAGTACGAACAGGATTGACTTGATCTCGGATTTTTCAATCCCGGAATTCTTGATTTAAGCTTGTTATCCGAACTCGACTTGATCCCTTAGTGGGATCCAATCAAGAATGCCCGATATTGACATAAGCTCGAAATTTATACTTGATTTGATCTAGAAATCGGCTTATTGCAAGTTTGGCCGAGATTAAATTGATCTCGATAATTAAACTACACTCAATCCGAAAAAGGATTGGTCCAAAAATTACCAAGATTGATTTGTGCTCGAAATTCGTACTTGATTTGATCTATAAATCGGCTTGATGCAATTTTGAACGAGTTTAAATTGACCTCGATATTCGAGCTGCACTTAATCCCAAAAATGATTGCTTCATAAATGACTGAGATTGAAGTTATCTCTTTATTATACCCTGTACCCATTTAAAATGGGTAAAATGGGATCATAAGGTCATTGTCACCCTCTAGTACTGCCGACCAACGCTGTATCAACGTTCCGTCGACGATTTTGTGACTGTCGTCGACGCAACCTTATACCCCTTACAATGTGTTCGACTGACGTATTTTGAAAGGCGATGTCCGCTCAACACGTTAACGGATCTCCAGGCACCGCTAGGTCGACGCAATGCCATGCAGGAACCGACATGAGCGACGCTCGATAGATGAAATGTCATGCAGAGAAGCGCCATAAGCCTCAATCGTTGTCGTCACGACGCATCGCCGTACAAAAAGCAACGCTGGGTTGACGAAAATATTGTTACTGACCCCAGCCGTACTAGAGGGCAGCAAGAGCGTTCGTGCGCGCTTGATTTTTATATATGTGTGAGTGTGTGTGTGTATGCGTGTTCATTTGTCTAGAAAATTAATGAAATCACATGAACAGTGCCCTTACTTGCTGAAACTTTATGTTACCCCAAAATGAGCTTCTTACAAGAGCACCCATAGACAAGGCCAATAAGAGAAACTGAACGACATTTTTGATTTCAAACCAGCAAGTTCTTGCCGGCTCGAGGTCATTACCCCCGGTCATTGTTTGCATACCTCCGGTTATATCTTTAATAGAATTTAGCTTTCTCCTCATGCCGGCATTGCTATGACTGTTTGGGAATTGCAAGGCATCAAAGTAGAAAAATCCACACATAAAATGAAATACTTAGTTGATAGTAGAATTTGCTTATGAGTGTGTACCCATTTAGCCTCATAGTACTGGTGAGAGAGATATTCTTGCTCTCATACTATTTCGCTCTCTCGCTTTGATATGGGACATCCGTACTTACTTCAATCTTGAGTCAGGATTATTTGACGTTCAAGTACGGATTCGAGATTGACATTAGTTTTTCGGATTGATACAAACTTTTCAGGATTGTTTCAAGCCTTTTGAACTTGAATCAAGCTCGATCTAGTACGACTCGAGCTTGAAATTTCAATCCGAAGGTCGAGATCAAATCATTCTTTTTATACCCTTGCAGAGGGTAGAAGGAAGCATCTCTGGCCACATAAATTATATATATTCTTGATCAGCGTGACGAGTTGAGTTGATTTAGCCTTGTACGTCTGTCCAATCCTTCTGTCCATCCGTGTGTCCGTCTGTTTCTATGCTATCTCCTCCGTCAGTTTTAAAGCTATCCTCACCAAACTTTGCACAAAGTCTTTTGGTACAAATACGCTGCACATTTGTCGGAACCGGCCGGATCGGATGACTATAGCATATAGCTGCCATAGGAACGATCGGTCGAAAAACTAGATTTAGTGAGAAAAACTTTTTTGTTTTTCATGGAAACGCCTCCAAAGTACGTATTTCTTAGTTAACTATCCCTTCCCATGATTTCACTAAGTTTGGTCGAAATCGGATGACTATAGCATATAGCTGCCATAGGAACGATCGGTCGAAAAAATAGTTCTAGTAAGAAAAACTTTTTTGTTTTTAATGAAAACGTCCTTATCATTGGCATACACTTATTTTATATACTCTTACACAATTCTACAAAGTTTGGTCAAAATCGGATGACTATAGCATGTAGCTGCAGTATGAATGATCGGTCGAAAAAGAAGTTCTAGTGAGAAAAACTTTTTTGTTTTAAATGGGATCGTAATTAACAGTGTGTTCTGCTTTTCTATGATTTCACCAAGTTTGGTCGAAATCAGACATCTATATAGTATAGATCCCATAGAAAAGTAAGGTCCAAAAATTAGTTTTAGTTAGAAAAACATTTGTGTTTGCAATGGAAGCTGCAAGGGTAAACAAAACTTCGGCCGAGCCGAAGTTAACTTTCCCCTATTTTTGAGTTTGATTTGATCTTTTTGAGTTTGACTTTATCTCTCCATAATTTTTTTCTGTGTAGGAGCATTTCTCGACATATCTGGTGCATTTAACAACGTCTCTACGGAGGCAATAAAGCGAAGCCTAAGAGCAATATCCCTACACAAGGCACTGGACTCGTGGATACACAACCTGCTGAGCTGCAGAAGGTTACAAGCCAAGAGGGGTGCCACAACCAAGACGAAAGAGGCACATGGTGGCACGCCTCAAGGCGGAGTACTGTCACCTCTTTTATGGAACATTGTGGTTAACGAACTACTAACCGAAGGAATGCAAAAGATAACCGCATATGAATGGAAATGTCCATCGACTAAGCATAATTATCACGACACTAAAGAGGTAAATGGGCCAAATAACCGGACTAACTGTTCTGGAGAAGAGCCTTATCACAAGAATAACGGCACAAAATAAAAGAAATACCACGAACGCCAAAGAATATCGTCAAATCGATGCTCAAAATGAGCAGTGAAAATTCACCAAATCCACCTAAACTTGCAAAAACTGGAACATGAGAAAACGGGTCTAAAATTGCTGATATTGCAGCCAGAGTTAACCGGCATAAAAACGCGACTTCAAACTTTTTTAAAAACCCCCCATCAACAGCCGAGTCGATTTAGCCATTTCCGTCTGTCCGTATGAACAAACAGATCTCAGAGATGGTAAGAGATAGAGGTTTGACATGTATGGGACATAAGCTTCTTATTCTTGCAGGCAGATCAAGTTCCCTGCCGCCCTGCTACTTAGAAAAAAATTAATTTCTCCGGACATACTTAGTTATCAGGATTATTAATTGATCTGCCAAAGCGTTGGTAAAGATCGAATGAACGATAGTCGAGTTATAAGGAAAACAAACATGCTGGTCAGCACCGGACGCGTGGCAATGGGCAGGACTTCACACACCTTATCATAATATTTGGGAGGTACAGAGTATATTATAGTCGGGTTTGACCGACTTTCTTACTTGTTTTTATTCATCCTGATTAGTTTTTGTTTTGGTTTCATCTCGCAGAACAGTTGAGTGTTTGTGAGTTGCTACACAAATGAAAACTTTTATGGAATTAATGGTAATAGCAAATGCACAACAAATGTATTTACCGCAAGTGAAGCACTTGAGTTTGCAGGTAATGGAAAAAAGCTTATTGGGTTTCAAATTACATTTCAATGGCTTAAATACAAATGAATTTCTTATGCAAATGCAGGAATTTTGTTTGAAATTCAAGGCTTGCTTCATTTTATGCTGAAAGTTTAATAAGAAAAGTTAAGGTTTGGAAAAATCCACTTCATACTTTAGGGATGAATCTTGAATTCTGTTTTTAAACGTATTTTATTTTATACATTTAACGCAGATTTCCATTTAATTTTCCACCCAAAATGTAAGCCTCACGAAATCACAACTTAATTGCAAAAGAGCAACTCAATTGACAATTCGCTTTGGCCAGCGTATTGTGCGGCAGATTCCGTAGCAAATGCAATTAAAATTGTGCACTCCATGTGCTCGTATTATCGCCCCTCAAAACTGAAATGGCCAACGTTTAAAACGAAAATAAACTGTGAGACCAACGAGACCATATCAAATTCAAGAGCCAACTGCTCAACCATCGTTGATTACAACTATGTTCTGTGCTCATCGGGGAGTCAAAACAAAAAAAAAGAAGGTATTTGAAAACAAAATACGAGTTTTGTAGACGAAATTTCCAATGTGTGTGTGTGAATTTATGAGAACTGTGAATAAAAGTCGCATGTGTTTTCAAAGTAGAAGAGACGCCAGCACGTACAGAAGTCACACACACACACACACACATGCATACCAAACGTGCGAACTTTTTATGTGTGCCAGGACAGCTGTTCCCGCATAGGTGATAAGAATATATGTTTTACAAAAAAACTTTTCCATGTTTCACGTACAAAAAATAACAAGCAAATTAATTAATTAAACGTTAGTTAAATCTCATGCTCGAGTGTCGCAGCTGCCGCCTCTGGAACTCATTAATGTCACATGCACGGGTGAGTGTGCGTGGGCTTAGATACATACATACATACATAAAAACCAAATCAAATTGACAGCCGTGATTTATATGTTCATGAACGCAAATTGAATATCCGCACCAGGAAGCATTTCCTGATGATTTAAGGTAAGACACTGCAGAGCCGGGGTTTAACCATTAGCGAGTAGCTAAAATCAAGGCTACCATCAAGGACTTTTAGAAAAGGCATAGTAAATTCAATGTTGGGGCAAAAATTTCCAAGAAAACATTCCACAAATGCGTTGCAAGGCCAACGCTTTTTTTTTGTTGCCAACGCACGTGAGTGATTTTGCTCTGAAAGAAAAGCTTAAAGGGAAATTTACAAGATAGCCAAAGCATTCCATTTGCTCATAAAGTGGCAACTACTGCTGGGTTTTCCTAGAAAAGAGGTGTATGTGAGTGCTTTACCTATTTCAAGTTAACTTTGAAAACATGTTTAATAAGCTTTACTTTGGAAACGACACAATAAAATATATGAAAAAGTTTATTAAATGGAGGAACTAAAATATAAGTGCTAAGGGTCAAGGCCATTTGAGTTAAGTGGGTGTAAAAAGTTCTAGAGAGTGTCTTAAATGGAATTCAAAAATTAAGTATTCATCCCAAAACTTATTTTGTCTAAGGACACATCCCCATCCCCCATCCCACAAATTGGTGGCTCGTCCAAGCGTCATCGGAAAATGAAGTTGCTTGGTGTCTGGAAGTAACTGCACACAGATTGAAGGCGATCGGCTCAAGAGTTGAAGAAGGTGAAATTGCACGGCGGTTGACATAGGTGGTCAATGGCTACACAATAAAAGCAGAGGTGGTTGAAGGGCGCAGCGTCAATAGGCAACGAGATCTACAGAAGCGGTCAGAAGTCGGAATTCTGTCGGATTTGCTGTCGCGGAGTGCAAAAGTACGACGTTGGCAACAGCGTAAGCGAAGCAAGCGACCGCGGGCTGAAAAGCATTCTGAGAAAAAATTGGCTTGTGGTGTTCGGCAGAGACGATAGAGAGAAGGGAGGCGGCAATCCAGCGCGTGATAAGAAGAAGGAAATACAACAAGCGAGAGCAGCGTGTTTCCAGTGTAGCAGAAAGGCTAAGTTGGCGAGAAAGGAGCTAAGTTCAGAAAACGGCAGTTGGTGAGAAAAAGGCTAAATTTGAGAAATAGCTAAGATGGCGAAAAAACGCGGGCTGTTAAGGAGCGATACCGGGAGAAAAGGAGAGAGGAGAAGCACCTTTTCAGCAGGAAGAAAAATGGGGAGGGAGAAAGGGGATAAGGGAGGAAGTCGAAGTGCTGTTCGGAAGGAGTGAGACTCGAAAATTCTACCAAAAGATTAGGCAACTAACCGAAGGTTTTAAGCCCAGAGTCACACTATGCAAGGACGAGCACGGAAATCTGGTCAGAAATCCTGAAGTGGCACTACACAAATGGAGGAACTATTTTTCCCACCTGCTGGGAGGTGCTGACGAATACAATGCCGCCTCTGGGGAAGTAGCAACACCACCAATCGATAGCATAGAGATAGACCCGCCGGACCATAAGGAAGTCTTGTTAGCCATAAAAAGGCTAAAATATAACAAATCTGCTGGCGCTGATGAGCTGCCCGCTGAATTGTTCAAGGCTGGCTGTGAGGAGCTAGTAAGGTGCAAGCACCAACTCCTATGGAGAATATGGTCCAAAGATAGCATACCCGAAGATTGGAATCTAAGTGTACTTTGTCCAATATTTAAAAAAGGAGACCCTGTGGTATGCGCCAATTACCGCGGGATCAGTCTCCTTTCCATTGCATATAAGGTTATATCATGAGTGAACTGATTGAACCTTATCAGTGTGGCTTAAGACCTGGCAAATCCACCACAGACCAGATATTTACACTGCGTCAAATCCTGGAGAAGACCCAAGAGAGACAGATCGACACCCACCACCTTTTTGTTGATTACAAAGCCGCCTTTGACACGCCGATAAGGTCAAAGTTCTTTGAAGCCCTGTCTACTTTTGGTATTCCAGCAAAATACGTTCGACTATGCATGATGACGTTAAGAAGCACACAAATCTCCGTAAAAATAGGAAAAAACCCTTCCGAGCCTTTTCATACCAAAAGAGGTTTTAGGCAGGGGGACATCTTATTGTGACTTCTTAAATCTGCTGATGGAGTAAATACTGCGCCAGTGCCCAAATGCTAACAGACCGGGCACCATCTTTACCAGAGATAACAGGCTACTTGCATATGCCGATGATATTGATATCATCGGCAAAAACGAATCTGCGGTAAGACAGGCGTTCTCAGAGATAGAGAAGCAGTCATAACTTATGGGCTTAGCGGTAAATAAGGATAAGACGAAGTTCCTACTATCAACGGGCAGTGAGTACAACTTCAGGGTTGTTAAGGAATTTGTCTACCTCGGAACGACGATAACCAGCGACAACAACACCAGTCTGGAAATCCGAAGAAGAATTACTCTTGCAAACCGATGTTACTACGGGCTCAATAAGGAGTTCAAGAGCAGAGCCCCCTCTCGGAAAACGAAAATTGCTCTATACAAGTCGCTTATCATCCCAGTCCTGTTATACGGCTCAGAAGCATGGACGGGTGTACAGTCGGTATACGAACGAGTTAGGAGGCGCGCCCGGGCTGGGTCGACCGAAGCGGAGATGGTGGGACCAGGTGCAGCGAGATATTTCGAAGCTGGGTGTGCCCTTCTATGGGACAGAGGCGAGGGACAGAGGCGAGTAGCGGGCATTAGTTGCAGCGGCCGAGACCGTAAAACGGTTGTGATGCTATCATCAAGGCCAAAGAAGAAGAAGAAAGGTCTGGACGGCCAAGTGGAGAAACAAGAATATAAGTGCTAAGGGCCAGGAGCATTTTAGTTAAGTTGGCAGCCCTGTATTTCATTGGTAGGTGTATGTAGACGTAAGTTCGAGAGTCGAAGGCAGCACGCCGAAGAAGACGCACGTTGATTTAAACGGAGTAATGATGCTTAGCAAAATTTTTTTTTCGTTTTTTTTTTTTTGCAATTTTTTAAAGTTGGATATTTGAGAATTTCGTCCTAAAAGGATTTTTGAAATTCGAAATACTTAAGAAGATAAAGCCCTTTTAAATGACCCGATTTGCCTAGCAACTGCAACTCGAAACCACGTTTTTAGAGCTGGCGGCACTGATTGCTCCTGTAATTTTGAACCGATTTCGATGAAACAAACTGCAATCGACGCAGAATTGTCACCATTATGGCCCCTATTTCAATCATAATTTTAAAAAATTTTTTACTATTTTTTTTTTTACACTAAACTACAAAAAAATTTCCCAAAATTGATTTTTCATTTTTCAATGACCGCCATTTTGTGAAAAAAAAAAATCGCAAAATTATGATTGAAATAGGGGCCCGAATTACATCTGTACTGAATCTAACACCTTTTCCATTTCAGATGATCCGAAGTGAAGTTATCCCTGCCGCCAGCAGCACAACTTTTTAAGCAGCCCTCGTTTTTATTTAATTGAATATGTTCTTAAACCAATTACAAAAAAAAAACGAGGTCATTATTATTTGTGTAAACTGGAGAGTGCCTAAATGGAGCAACATCTCCCATCGCTTTCTCCATAAATGTCTCTCATCCTATTTGCGTACCTTGGGACAAAAAAGTGTTAACAGGTGCGACTAGACCATTAACCCAATAAACTTGTGACCTTTTATTTTTAACAAACAAAAATGAAAATGATATAAACGAGTTCAATGAAAATAAAGAGTCAAAGATTAACCAAGACTGAGACAAAAAAAATGAAGAAAACTCAAACTCAGCCAATTTCCCCAAACGACCGAAAAGCAAACGAAGCAGCTAATGCAGCCAAATTTGCCAAAGAGTTTTGTTGGTTAACATTAATTTTGATTGAGATTAATAGCTAAATAAATGCTAAAGTTTATTATTGGTGCCAGACTGGGTCATTAGCCGAGACGAAGATGAAGGAGAGCAGAAAAAATTGGGGCTGTGGTGTTAATTTTTGACTTGCGTCAAATTAATGCAATTCCGTTTAAGGAAAATGTCTCAGTAATTAGCATAAATCAGGCGCCTGGGCCAAATGAGAACAAATGTCAAGTTGACTCTCCTGCCCATAAATTGGTTGCTTGGCTTTGGCTTGAATAAACAATTGTGTAATTTCATATGCGGGCACGCTGGCCAATTGACATTAGAAATTTATGTGTTGACCAGTCCAAAGGCGGCAACGACCCGAATTTATGTGGTTAGGACTCCTTGTCAGTCCGTTTGTGGTCCCCAATGAACTACATGTGACTGTCCTGCTTGTTTGTTTGTTTGTCAGTTTGTCCGTGTGTTTGCCTGGCTGCTATTTATCATGCGACAAACGCGCGTTTATCATTCAACTCGCTCCCTCATGGGTGTGTGTGCTGGGCGCATTAGCTGAGCTGCTGCTGCTTTATGCCCTTTGCTCAAGCGTCGAAACAATTTTTGCGTACATAAATTTCGTTTATGAAAATCATTTGCACAAACTTTTGGCCCCCAAAAAGCATGCTACAATATTCCCGAGTGCTGACAACAGTGCGTATGAGCATTGTGTGTATGTGACGCACATGATGGATGTGTTTCAGCTAAGCACGCCCCTCGCGTTTATTTTTATGTCGCCAGTTGTGCGTCTGCATTGGCAATTTTCGTTTTATGATTTCAATCAAGTCAAGTGGATTTGCATTCCTGTTTAAGTTTTCATTGCCCTGCCGGTTCGCCAGTCACATTGTTATTATCGCCTCCTTTGGAAGGCAGGAATGGGGTTCGCAACGCGCCTCGCGCACCTAACTGGGTCAACAAGGCCAACAACAATGCTCATGGCGAGCTTACTTCCTTTGATAATTTACCAGACACACTTGACCACGTTTTAATGCGTCAGTTTGTGGCAGGGGAACGCGTTCTGGCTGCTTATTAGCATTAATTAGAATTAGAAGCTAGCAAACGTGACTGTCGCTTAATTATAATGACTTTAATTTGCTTTAATTAAACTCAACTGTGTGAGAGAGCTAACGAGTTGCGGCGGGCTTTGATCCTCGGTTAATTGAGTGATCAGCTTGATTGTCATTCACTTACCCTTCACTTATCTCCTTCGTCGGCTGCAAAAGACAGAACAAAAAAATGCAAATTAAGTTGGGGCAATGTTATTTGGCTTAGCTTATACCTAAAGTTAGAAAGCAAACTTTAAAATATAAATTAAATGTTAAATTTGTGCACAAGTTTCTTGTTTCAAGCAAACTTTAACTAAAAAGTTGTATTTTTCACGAATTTCCTGTTGCTGCCTGCTGATGGGATGTCGAGTCCAGCCTCGTCAAAGGAATAGTTGAAATTAACGGCAGGATGGCTCGCCGGGTGGTGGTTGTTCAACAACGAGAAAAGTTCAGCGAAACCCAAATAAATTTAAATAAACTTCGGACACCGAGGTACTGCGGGGTACCACCCGCATGTGTGTGTGTGGCAATAATTCCATTTGAATTTATGGCGTGTTCAAGCCAACAGTGGCATCCCACTTAAATGGCCGTAATTAAATTCATTTCGTAGGCCGTTCATACCGCAAGTTGACTTTCATTTGCACTTGATGCGACTTAATTGGAGGACACAAGCCCCGTTAGCGCCATGTCACTCGCCATTTAATTGCAAGCCAATTTTATTGTGCACTGGTAATTTCTTTGGCGATGGCAGATTAAGTGAACCTGACTCTGACACCGAATCGAAATTGCCCGGAAGCGGAAGCGCCGCCGCCGACTCACCGGCAGGAAGCCAACTGGAGAAGCAGTGGCGGCAACAGCTATTTTCGATATGTATATATTAGATGTCATACACCTCGACGTGTGAACATTATACAGAAATGGATGAGAAATAGTTAAGTTAAAGAAGAATGAAAAGAACATCTCAGGAAACTGGATATAACAAATTGACTCTAAATAACAGGCTAAGAGAGGGGAAATCGAAAGTTTAACACTTATGGATACATTAAGAATTGATTAACTTTAACTCTGCCAGCGTAACAAAGTACTATTTGAGGGTTTTCATGAGTTTTTGGTCATTTATGTTAGACATGAGAGGTGCCCGGTGTGTCACGACGTGTTAACAAAGTTTTTTAAAAGTAAGTAGAAAATTTACTGCTCGTTTTTTGGTATTTATATGAAAAAAAAGGTACGGGCACACTGAAATGATATGAAGACAGCTTTTACCAATTCCTAGACCATCAAAAATTGTGTTTCCGTTATCAATTGCATAATCTGCGTAATGCATTTCGTGCAAAACAGTGTTGTCATGTTCCTCTCAGCGTGGCACAGGTGTGTTGTTGCGACACCGGTGCGTTCAACAAGGACCAATCAGCTACGCGGCTCCGATATGGTCGCCCTCCATAAGCGACACGCAAAGGAGGAACCTGCAAACGGTGCAAAATGCAGCCCTTAGAGTGGCCACCGGCTGCCACATGATGTCGCATCCCGACCATCTGCATCAAGAAACAGAGTTCTTGCCGGCCAGGCAGCACAATGATCTACTTACAAAAACGTTCCTCATCAACTGCCAAAATCCATCCCACCCGAACCAAGAGAGCACAAAGGTACCTATGTGCAGGAGAGACAGGCCTGTTCGCTTTGACCTTAGAACGGTCTTCACCCCAATTAAGGATCTTAACGCTACAAACCCGATGACACAAAGCGACTGCATTGAAGCCGGAAACATCGCCCACACCAAAATGGTTGAAAACACCATCAAGGCTCTACATGAAAATGTTATTCTCGGAGGCAGACCACCGCCCATTGACAAAAGCGAGACAACCCTCCCACGAACCACAAGATCCGCACAACTCCGATCAGAGAAGAGGAGGCAACTCAACAGTTACCTGACCAGGATTAATCCTGAAGTCACGGACACATGCCCCAAATGTAGCCTAGGGCCACACGACGCTCTAACTATCGAGGCAGCTACTTTCCTCGAACTGGACTTGGGTTCCTAACCTTAACAACCATCTTTATTTGAACTCTCTTTCTTCTTTCTTTTCTTACTACGTACATACAAGTCGACCCAGCCGTTACAACAACAACAAGGTCCAAGGAATATCTAACATTCATAATTAAATTTAAAAATGTCTACAACAAACATTCTACCAAGCTCAGCATAAAGTGAGCGCGATTTTTCTGCTGTTAGCAAATTGTAATAGCCGATTTGGATCTAGTAGTCGCAATTGTTTTGGTACACGTATTGAACACACTCGTTCTCGAGAACCATTGAACGCATCCACTCCAACTTGACGGCTATTTGACAAGTGACACTTATGCAATATTAGTGCATCAAAAGCTTTAGGCGTCAGTTGTTTGCAATCACAATATGGGGCTCGCTCGAAAATCGTGTTGGCGAAATTTTCCTGCAAAAATGCCGGATTGACTTGAAATTTTTTAAGTGTCTACTTGAATAGAGCGCACTTTTTTTGTATGGAAAATTTAAGGTACTACTGGCGCCCCTTGATTCGCTAGTCTAGGGTGTATTTTTATCGAGGAAAAAGAAACAAGATCAAAAAGTTATCTAATTGGCGCTGATTTCTAACCAGAGCTCGCAAAAAACTCTCAACACTTTCAACGTGTCGCCAAAAAACAGTTTGGTTACGGACACAATGAAAACAGGGAGCGAAAGACAGTTTCAGTTCTGTATTTGCTTAATTATGTTCCGCTCAGAACAAAGACCGCTTTTTCGTACCAGTTTCTCTCCTGTCTTACACGGACACTTTTGCCGAGAGCATACGAGAGCTCGTACTTTCATTCAAAAACTTCCCCGCCATCGTCATGCCAAAGTAAATGTACTCTCTGCAAAGGATATTTCCAATAAAGGAAAGCACAAACTTATGTTTGAATGACATAAAAGTTTTGAAATGGCTGCCCGGAATTGAATCCAACAACAATACATTCTAAGTTTAGCACAGCAGCTGCTGGTACGTGTATCAAGAACATCAACAGAAACGACAACTACAACAACAAGTTCAACAAGCACTCGCCGTGTAAGCCACGCGCAGTTCCATTGAACAAAAACAAGATTCTTCAGCCAGGGACACGGGGGCGTATGAGTCTTCACTTTTGTTTGTGTGGCTGCTGGATGAGCTTCGACTTCAGCATCAGCTAGCCCGGTTTGCATCCAACTGGATAGCAAATTTAATAAAGAGAAAAATACATTTCACCTGAACAATTACGCGCGGGAGTTTTACTTGTTGATGTTGATGGATGTTCTGCGGTTGCCTTGACTACGGACACGGATGAGGTCTCGGTGTCGGTGTCGGTTTCAGGCAGAAAGCTGGCTCATCGAAATTGTGCGCATCTGACAAGCTCATCAAGCTGACGTTTTTCTTAAATGCATTCAAGTTTTAAGTTTCACAATCTCGGTTCTTCAATTTGATATTTGTGAACTCTCAACTTACGCTTAACTTCCTCTATTTACGCAAAATTCTTTTTGTTATTTAGTGCCCTGAAGGTATTTGCCCTACTACCAGTAAAAGTTTTTCCCAAGCATAAATTATTATTGCAATCAGACTGCCAGTAACTTGAGAAGTGACAGCCAAGCGGAATGCGCAAAATGAATGTTGCTGCATGCGTAAAGTGAGTGCGTTTATGGGTTAACAAGGATTCACGAAGCCGTCGCCAGAAGGCAAGACGTATGAGTATAATAAAACTAGGAAAAGTGTTTGAAAAAGACTTGGCTTTGTCTTTATTTGCGAATTGAAATGACAGAAAAAGATACACTCAGGAAAAAGTTACCCTGTAGTTCAGCTGGTGTCAAGGCACTACCAGGCCTAACGACCTGATGCATCACTGAGCGTCAGGCGCGTCGTTAACGACAGGTAATGCATCACAGCGTTAGTCTAGTACGTGAACTATAGTGTGTACCTATTACCACATTAACGACTGGTAATGCGTGTAATCGTCTGGATGGCCGTGTCGTGAGCGACGCTCCTGGATCTTGCAACATTAGAATAATTATTATTTATTAGTCCCAGAAGTACTAAGTCACTTTTTTTCCTAGAATTAGTTAATTTAATCAAAACTACGCACGGACATTCAAATCTGAGGCCGATGTGCGCCATAACAACAGCTGCCAATAAGCCGCCATGACAGCGATCGAGCAACAGCTGACGATAGACCTATTGATTAATTCATCGACAACGCAGTCGACGCCGACATCGCTCAGCGGCCTATAAAAAGAGAGCCTTAGCGCGCTAGCACTTCACTTAGTGCGCGGCATCGATAGAGTCAACATCTTGGAGTAACAGATCAACAAGTAAGTACCAACTAACTGCTTATCTCTCGAGATTGATCCACTGCATCCGAAAGGGTACGACCACCACGCATGCTTCAGGTCACCAAAGTGGTTCCCACAACACGAACCAAGGTAAATCCGATCGGCCACAGCCCAATCCTCCAAGAACGACTCCCGCATACGATCCTCCCCTTGGGAGACGCACACACAAGACCGCTTACCCGTAATAAGCCACAACACCAAGAGAAACATTGTAATAAATTAAGTCTGTATATTTAAACATCACTGTTTATGCACATGACAAGTGCATATATCTGTTCTGCTAGCAAATGAATCAAGAATACAGCATATTTTGTAGTCAGGGCATAAAAAGAAATAGAAATAGAGTTTGGAAAAAATTTGAATTAAAATTTCTAAATTATATTTAAGAACGAAAAAAACAATTTTAAAATTGTAAACAATTTTGAAACGGAAGATACAGTATAAAACTGCCCTACAAAACTAGGATAAAAGCCCGGCACTCAAAAAGGTATCGTTTTCCACATTTATTTTTGAACGCTTGTCAAAAACTGTCAGAGCTTAATTGGGAGGGGATTTAGCTCCCACCGTAGTGGAATCATGCAGCTGCCCAAAAGCAAAAGTGGTCAAATAATAAAAAAATCTGATTTTACTTTCTTGCCAATCCAATAGATGATAGATGAATATATAAAAGTTATAATACGGCTATGGGATTGGGCAATGACGGAAATTAATAAGGCCTAAAATAATCAGCTTAACTCAATCACATTATGACAAGTATAATTTACAGATGAATAAGCTTTAAGAACTACCTACAAGTTGTCATTTTGACAAAACTTTGATTGTGGCTTTGGTTTGGCATAACGACTTAAAAAGAAATCGCCGTCAGTCAACGTGCCCAACCATCCTGCGAGGGTGAAATGCATTTTTCTTTGCGACATTTAGCAATTTATTTTCTAAACCTCGCTGCAACTTGTGGCACAAATTGCTTTGGTGTTTGGCAATTCGTCAGGCAAGTTGTTTTCACTACTTTCATAAGCTGCACTTGGCTCCTGGCGCATTGAGGGGGCATTAACACATCAGTGTTAAAATTTAACGACCATTTCTCATCGCACATGACAATGCCAATGCATTGGGCCAAAGGAGCAGGAGAGTCGTAAAAGGCCATGCGAAGGCGGCCGGAAGTTGTAAAATATCCGCCATGTGCGAGGAAACGGAAAGACGACATTTGTGTGGCCAGGCCAGTCGACGTGGAATGGGAACGAGAACTGTTGCTGTTTGGTGCTCTGACGGCTGCCAGCCTCCGGCTGCTCAGGCTCTGTCTGATGGCCTTATAAAATGATATGTCTGTGCATCAACATTTTTATCTCTTTTCGGTTTCTTACTCAAATATAATGAAAACGTTGCCGACCTTCAAAGCCGTGGCTTAAATTACACCTTTTAAGTGCTGCATTTTATTTCGTCTTTCATGTTTGGGTAACATTTGGTACGAGTAGCCTTAAGGGCTATCGATCCGAAGAACTTTTAGCTGCTTTTTACGGCACACTGAAATATTTATACAAGTTGTATACAAAAAATGCAAGTCAATATTATTTTTGGCAGAAACTGAAGACAACGTGCTGGACAGAAAATATTGGGGAAATGCGGCACATGTTGACTTTTATAGAGTGTCAGCTGAAAAATTGCACAAATAAACATGTCCAGAATTAAAAGAGATGAGTGGATATATGGGCTGAATAACTAGAAAAGTTCCCCATTCCCTGCCCACCTGCATTGTATTGTCTAATAGAGTAATTTGTTGTAGAATTAAGTTGTTGCAAATGTTAATAAACGGCAAGGGTAGCAATCTGTGAGCCCCTAAAAAATATATATATTTTCCCGAACAGCTATCGAGGATGGTTCTAACAAGTTTAAGGGAAAGTATTTCGGTATAATTTTATTGTTATAACATTCTCTCCTTATCATTGGCATCATAGCTTCTGTTCTCTTGAAGGTTAACTTTCATTTCACCTCTTATGTTTCCAACCGGTGTCCGATTTAACAACTTTAACGCACACTTTTAATAATTCTCCAAAACACAAAGACTTCCTCGTTCGCTGTCCGTTTTGCTCTTTAGAATCCGCCAGGACAACAGTATGTCATCCTAAGTAACGGGTGCATCATATTTAGTTCCTTAAGTCCTGCCTAAGGTCAAGGTTCAATTCTTAACGGACATCAAACAAGGTCTTACATTCAATCCTTTCACTTAATAAGCATAGGATCACAAAGTTAAACAAACTTTTAGGGAGATTTTGGAAATTCCTAAAAATTTTCGTGATGACTTTGTCAGGCATGTTCTCGATTCCACTTCCACTGCTACCTTTCGGAAACGGAATCGAATCACCCAGCGGCGCACATCTAAATGTGTTCTGTCGAAAAAGTAATGCACTACAACCGCTACTTTTCGTTTAAGCGATAGTAATCGGGAACAAATAGAAACAACGTGCCACACACGAGCCGATGCCTATTTCGTTGGAAACAAGTCCATGGCTTGAACGATGCCCTATATCAGGCATGCCCAAGAGCCGCATACGGCAGAGCACTCACCAATACTCACAAAGAAAAGCACCAATACCAATAAGGGAACAATTGGGTAAGGCTATAGCAAAATCACATGTAATTTTTGTTGGTCAGTTTGCTTGTTCGCGCAAACACCAATCAAAGAAGAGAATAAAGCCGGTTTTTGTTCTACGCGACGTTTTGTATACCTCGCGCACTGCATGTACACATAAAGGCTGTAATGTACGTGCATTACCAACCCCATATACCCTCTAACATTATTTCACTGCATCGTATAAAAAGTGCATTACCCACCCATATACTTTTTTTTCCTTAGTATATTGAATCGTATTACAAGTGCTTTACGGCAGAGTATACGATTTGTATGTTCAATTGTGAACAGACTGCGAACAATTTGCATTACAATTTATAAAAAATAATTCGCATTTGTAATGGGAACCCAATGCCAGTTTGGCTCTGGCATACGTCATTTATTACTAGTAATGCAGGTTGTGCGCAGCCCGTTTACAAAGTGTTCAATCCAGAATGTATGCGATTATTTCCTTCATACTGAAGGCAAAGTAATGCAGGAATAATCGATTATGTAATGGCAATTTGCGCCGCTGGGCAGTTTCTAGTAACACAAAAACGAAAGCGTTATTCATTTTAAGCAGCACGATCAGCTGAGTTGATATATCCCTGTCCGTCCGTCCGTCAGTCTGTTTCTATGCTATCTCCTGCGTCAGTTTGAAAGCTATCTTCACCAAACATTGCACGAAGTGTTTTGGTACAAATACGCTGCACATTTGTCGGAACCGGCTGGATCGGATGACTTTAGCATATAGCTGTCATAGGAACGATCAGTCGAAAAACAAGTTTTAGTGAAAAAAACTTTTTTTTCAAATGAAACGCCTCCTAACTTCGTATTTCTTAGTTTACTAAGCTTTTCCATGATTCCACCAAATTTGGTCGAAATCGGACATCTATGTATATAGTACAGCTGTCATAGAAAAGTAGAGTCTGAAAAGTAGTTTTAGTTGGAAAAACTTTTTTGTTTTCAATGGAAATGTCCTCAAAGCTAGCATGTATTTGTTTTACATGCTCCCACACAATTCTATTAATTTTGGCCCGAAAAGAAGTCTTATTAAGAAAAACAAACTGCAAGATTATACAAAACTTCGGCCGGGCCGAAGTTAACTTTCGCCTCTTCTTCTTCTTCTAGTTGCGATCCCTTGTGGGTCATAGGGCATCAACCACTCCTCTCCTCCAGCGAACTCTGTTGTTGGCCGTCGCTTTCAGTTATCCCCAACTTTTCCCGATGCTTTGCGCCTCTCTACCGACAGTCCTCCTCCAAGGTTCTTTGGGTCGGCCACGTGATCGCCCGACTCCATCCAACGGGTTTTATTCCATTGCCATCCTTGCGATGTTGTTCTCGTTTTTTCGCAATGTATGTCCTATCCAGCTCCATTTCTTCCTGCGTATTATGGTGTCGACACTCTCCATATTCGCTCGTTTAAGTAGCTCAGAGTTCAGTATTCTGTCAGGCCGTATTCTGTCAGAAGTTTCGCCACTATGAAAGTTGTAATTTTCCAAGTGAAAGAACCGTATAGGAGCACTGGCATTTGGACTTGAAGAGCCTGATTTTGAGCCAGTGTGGATAGATCGAGCAATGGCAAACGGCTGACAGCATCCCAAAGGTGCGTTTAGCCTTTTGAAGGCGCACATCCACATCGAGTTCCGTCCCTCCATCAACAGCGACTACGCTTCCCAGGTAGCTGAATTGCTGAACTTGCTCAATTGGCTTTTCGTCCAAAACCAGACCCTGGGATTGTCCGGAACGGATGCTGAGCGCTTTTGTCTTCTGTGTGTTGATTTTGAGGCCTGCCGATTTAGTTGAGGTGTCAAGGTGTATTAGCCAGGTCGCTTAGCCTATTTGACAGGAGGCATATATCGTCTGCATAGTCCAGATGCCGCAGTCTTGTAGTCATTTTGTGTTAATTATCGATTGTGTAAAGAAAGAGATATGTTATTTGCTCTCTAGTCATCCAAATCTGACTCATCGAATTATTGAATGTTCTATTTATCTACAAGTTTGACAACCATCTAGATTGTGATAACTTGGGACAATAAGTTAAAAATTTTAGTAGTGACGGCCAAGAAGATGCAGAAATGTGTCTTCCTCTTCCTCACACTTGCAGACGTTGCCGAAGTCGTTGTAGCCTACAGATGAGGCAGTGATTGACATGAATATTCCGTGAAAATTTAGTGAGGATTGGTTTAGTGGCTTAGACACCAATAGGGAACAACATAAATAGATTCGAGCAGAGAAAGTGATAAGGTGATTCCAAAGGCCAGGTCTGATCTTAACCCTTTAGTACTACGAAAGGATTTAGCACCGCAGACTTGAATTAAAACAATCGTGAGCGCATTAGAGCAGTGACTAATGGTGGCCCAGGGTATATAACAGTTTATTTAATCTTTGATCCACCTATATTTGCATCACTTAACCACGCCTCCTACGGTTTTGCCTATTTCTTCTTCTTCTTGCTGCTTGCCTGCGTCTCTGGTTTCTCTGGCGGCGTTGTCGAGCCCTTTGTCTGGCCCTTCTCCTGGCAGCCCCATTGTTATTGTTGTTGTTATTGGTGGTTTCGGTGTCTTCTGTGTCATCGATATTGGGTGCCGCACTTGTTGCACCACCTCGTGGGGCTAATGTGGAGGATCCTGTGGGATCAGGAGGTATCGGGCCAGCTGTTGGTTCAGTCGTTGCAGGTGCTGGCGGACAATCTGGAGAGCCCGCGTTGGCCGCGTCTGTGCAGTCCGTGCAACCATTAGCAGCGGGAGTTTGACCAGCAGTACAGGCGGCCGCATCCGTTCGAACAACGCAAATGCCCAGAATGGCACAGCCCAAGATCAGAAAAGACAGTCTCATCTCGATTCAACTGAATGGTTGTGAGTAATGAACACTGATCCGCAACTCTTCCTTTTATATCTAATCTACGCAGCAGAAATGATTTTGTCAAATATCCTTCAACTTTGAATGCCATCACAAGTGAATTCAGCAGTAGACAAGTTTAGGTGTTTAATCAGCTGGGTAAGTTTTTTTGTATTTTATCTGCATATTTACTCAGCACTTGTCGCGTGCGAAACTCACAATTGATGACTAGAATAACTTAGTTATTTTTATACTTTGACCTCTTTTGGAACAAATGGAAATAAAATTCATTACTCTCTATCAGGGGTTGCCTTCTAAGTTTCGGAAATAGTTTTAGTTTTAGTGTGCCATTTCCATTTCAAGGTGCGAAATAATTGAACATAACTAAGAATTGAAAATTTGTTGTATGGGTTGTGAATACGAATGCAGATACTCTACGGGTTCAAAACCGGTTCCGAACCTGATTGAACCGAATAAAGTTTGGTTTAAAGCCATAGCTTAGAATTTGTTATAACTGATAAATCAAAATTTGGTGCTTAGGTTAAATATGGGGACTAAGAAACGTTCCTGTTTCAAAACTGGTTCCAAAACCCAATGACCAGGTTCATATCTTAGATGGTTTAGAGCGAGATCTGCCTCCACTAGACAACAGCGACTATCGATTACTAGTCACGAGCGACTATCGACTACCACACTAACACGAAGTCTATTCATCTCTCATGTCCGCCACTCCCCCTTCAGTGACCGTGTGGTAGCGAATATATGAGATGGATAGCAACTGCAGAATCCATAGTACTGAGCATGTGCACCGAGTACAGATTGGCGTAGTTGCGTCGATAGCCGTTGGTTGCTTCGAGTGGTCGTCGATGAGTAGGTTTGTCTGAGGCGGTTTAATGTCGCCTCTCGTTGAGGTGCCACGATTGAGGAGCCTAAGTTGAGGTTAAAGTCGCCTCTGGTCGAGGACTTCGTGTTGCTTCAGTGGAGGCGGAAGTTACCTCTCGTGGAGAGCTTCGAGGTGCCTTAGTTGAGGCGGAAGTTAGCTCTCGTGGAGAGCTTCGGTGTGCCTCAGTTGAAGACTTTGCTATTCAGGTTCACCAACGCTCGCATAGTAGACACGACTAAACCAGAATCGATGTGCCTCGGATGAGGACTTTGTCGCTGCCTCGGAAGAGGACTTCGCTGCTTCGCGTTGAAGGCTTTGTCGCTGCCTCGGATGAGGACTTTGTGGCTTCGCGTTGAAGGCTTTGTCGCTGCCTCAGATGAGGACTTTTTTTGCTTCGCGTTAAAGGCATTTTCGCTGCCTCGGATGAGGACTTTGTTGCTTCGCGTTGAAGGTTTTGTCGCTGCCTCGGATGAGGACTTTGTGGCTTCGCGTTGAAGGCTTTGTCCCTGCCTCAGATGAGGACTGATGTGCGGATGCAAGAGTCTGTAGCTCGTCGTCGCATGTTAGCGACAGCCGTGTTTGTTACACGACGTTTGTTTGAGATCTTGTTGATGGCTCAAGCTGGCAGTAATTGCCAAACAAAGAGCGTCCAGAAGATTGGCTGGTCGTTTGAGGCCGTTGGTATTCGATCGAGTGGCCGGTTTCCTGCGGTTCAGGTGTGCCATCGAAGAAGGCAGCTGTACAAGTTTGTACGAGTCGATGGGCATGCACGTTGCTCGATGTGGGACGACCGATGTTGCAGCCGTCGAAGTTGAACAGGGCCGAGGACGCTGAACCAGGAATAGGGTATGCTGATCAATGTGGTCAATGGCATCGTTGTCCCGAAGTGAGAAGCGTGTCCAGTTGGGGATGTGGCCGTGGACCGTTGCTGTTTAACTTGGGCGAAAAACGTAAGAAGCTGCATGCATACCTTGGCAGACACATACATATGCTTAAGTGTGAGCTCGCGTCATATTTTTTGGGCGCCACTCGTACGTGTGTGTGTGTCTGCGTGAATTTCACAATTCTTCGAAATTCGTTTGTATGTGTGTGTGTTGATCCACCCTGCGAGTACGTATGCGTGTGTGTATGGCCAAAAACGTGGCCGATTCGATGCAGTGGAATGGCTGGCGACTGCTGTTAGAATGAAGATGTCCATTTGGTCGAATCTGAGGCGTCGCCGTCGTTGAATTTCTCAATCGTTTTAAAAATTTTGGCGACACAAGCTGTTTGTGTGTTAATGAAAGAGCGCACGCTCTATGCAAGCGTTCGGTTTGCATTTCGCAATTTTCAGGAACTGCGAATTTTTGGAGAAAATTGCGAGCTGATGTTCAAATGTCTGGGTCACCATTATAGAGATAGGGGTCGTACTTAATCTGCTATTAGTATTTATTGTGTATCAACTACACTTAACATGATTTGTTGGTTGCGAGCTGACCCGAGGCAGCCAGCGCGAGATTCGACATACTACTCCAACTCCTGGAGATGAGAGAGATGAATAGGCGTTGTAATCGAAAGTCGCTTGTAACTAGTAATGGATGGTCGCTAGACACGATCGACAATCGATGACTCTGGCGCCTATGGTCACACTATCATGAAGCCTATTCATCTCATCTGCAGAAGAGTCAGAGTGTATCGAACTTGGCGCTGGCTGGCAGCCTTGGGCCAGCTCGCAATCAACAAATCATGTTAAACTAATTAAGTTAAGTGAAACAATAAATATTATAATGATTTAAGCACAACCTGAATCCCTTTACTGGTCACAGAGGAGGCGCCATCTATTGGTCAGTTTTGGAAATATCTCAGTTAGCATTATTCAAAGCGAAAATGAAATGATTGTATGAAAACCTTTTATACGCGCTGCGAGGATACACAAGCTTCGGCCGAGCCGAAGTTAACTTTTCTCTATTTTTAAACTTAAATCCTATATCCTGCTTTGGGATTTAATTTCCCAAGTTTCTATAAGCCTTCAACCTTTACCAATCTACAAATATCATCAATATCAATAACAGTTTACTCTTCAATATCTGCAAACACTTCTCCTACAGAAACTCTCACCCCGAACTGGCATTTCGCCCAGAATTCTGAATTGTAAATTGCAATTGTTCATTGGTGCGTTCCATCGCCGCTCCGTCCGCATATCATTACCAGTTGAAGCCGGTTGGCAAAATGTTGCCCTTGGGTTAAGTAAACATCTGCCAGCACATTGTTACTTGAAACAATAACATTTACGATATGCATATGGAATATGGAGAGTGACTGACGGAAAAGGAATCAATTTCTGCCGCAATCAATTCGGAAATACATTCAACTGATTTGTGACACGTAAAGCATTTTAATTGAATTTGTTATCAAAGCTCGCATAGAATTTTCAACACGACGGCCGACTGTCGAGTGGCAGGATGGTCGGGACACACACACACACACAATGTAAGCAGCATTCATAGCGAATTCTGCTAAGGAAGATACAGCAAACGCACGATAAATATGCAAAACGCGAACGTTTCATATTTTTCAACTGCAGGCGCAGACGTTGGAGTCAGGCGGGACAGGATTCTCACACGCCCTGCATTGTGACAGAGGAGTGACAGCGGAGTGACAACTGATTGATATGCAGAGTGTGAGTGGCGTGTGAGTGTGTGTGTGTGTGTGCATCAGGATGTTTCAAAATCAACCACAAAAAACAAAACTAACTTGAAAGCACGACATGACAGCGGTTGCGAGACATAGACTTAACATCACATCAAACGAACCGAAATTCATGTCGATTGCTCTTAGATTTATGCAAAACGATGTAATCAACAAGATGAAGACGCGCTCTTCATTCTGCTGGTTTCGCTGCACCAATTAGAAGCTCATTCAGCTTTAAAGATTTGATTAGCTTAAAGAGGCTTTGCACTTGTCACGAGTCGCCCAGCTGTGAATATTCTAGCTGGAAATTTAATTAGCAGCCACTTAGCAAGGCAGCCCCTCAAGCGGGCGGCCGTTCTCGCGCCTCATGTGACTCCAAAAACTCGTAGACTGCTCGCCTCCATAACTGCAAATTACAAAAGTCAATAGGGAAATTATTGATTGAAAATGGTTAAAGTGAGAAAAAGGGCCAAACAAAAGGCAAAAGTGGCATGTGCGTAATTCGCTCGTAAAACGGGTTGTGCCCAGGGAAATACAAGTTCAGAAGGCAAGTTTCTGGGAAGTGTGAGCTATTTATAGTCGTTAAACAAAAACAGTAGCTCTTTCCACTCAGTGAAAGTGGACGAATTGATTTAAAGAACACACTAATTACAATTAATCAAATTATTAAGCCGCCCATAAAGAAATCTTGCAATACTATTGACGTTATTTGGAAGGTCAATCATAGGTCCATCACTCTGCTCTTTTTGGTATGATCTTGGCAGGACAGGATTTTGCTAAAAGTTAGATTGGTCTAAGTAAAGAAAAGTCGTTGAATTAGTCCATCAAAGCGTACATCATCCAACTAATGTTAAGGCTCAGATTGGGATAACATTGTATACATAATGCTGCTGCATTTTACTCTACCAGTAACTGTTACTAAACAGTGCATATTTATGCAGCAACTCAATTGCCCATTTTTATACCCATTAATCGTAGAGTAAAAAGGGTATACTGAGGTCGTGCAAATGTATGTAACAGGCAGAAGGAAGCATCTGCGACCCCATAAAGTATATATATTCTTGATCAGCATCAACAGCCGAGTCGATATAGCCATGTCCGATATAGCCACCTAGATCTCGGAGACTAGAAGAGCTAGAGCCACCAAATTTTGTATGTAGCCTCCAATTGTCCCTACGCAGATCAAGTTTATTTCAATTTTTGGCCACGCCGTATTGTATGTGCCCAATATCTACAGTCTCTAAAAGTTTCATAAAGATCGGATAATAAATGACAGAGTAAAGGTAGGTTTTAAAAAAACGTTGCATACTTTTTTGTGCTTCATGCCTTTTTCCTCACATAATGTTTCAAATGGTCACATTAATGTTAATGCTCTGTTAATTAACATAGGGAAAGTGCTTGATTCTAAGTACTCGATACACAGTATTTAATACCCAGTACTCGATTCTAAGACCACAATACTTAGTACTCAATACTAAGTACTCGATACTTATACTGTAATCTTTGTATTTGGAAGTCAGCAACCTATGCTAAGTACTCGATACTAAGTACACGATACCAAGTACTCGATACTCTGTATTTGATAATGAGTGTACTCGACTCTAAGTACTTGATACTCGATACACACAAAAAGCTGAGAAAAAGTACGAAAAATGATAAGTTAACCGATTTTAAATCTACAAAATGAATTCTATTCCGGTAAGTAAGTACCATTTGAATGTATTGAATGTAAGTCATTAATAAAAGTAGAGGTTTCTTCTTGGTCGCATTCTGCAAAGTCATGTTAGAAAAACAATAAGTGAAAACTTGTATCAAATGCTTTAGAGAAATCCGTGTAGATTACATCGAACTGTGAATGGCTTTCAGATGCAAAAATGTAGAAATTGCTAAATACTGCTTAAATCGTAAACGTGGAGCGGACAGGAAAATTTCCATGCTGGGATGCTTAGGAAGTCACTTAGTCAACAGGGCTCGAAGAACACAGGTAAACCCGCAGAGGTATTTAGCCTCCGTAGGTATGGAGCCGTAGGGCATCCACCTTGGTTTGTGTAGTTTGGATTGTCAATTCTCCCCTGAGTTCGGATACTCTACGGAGCCGTAGTGCATTCACCTAGTTCTTAAGTATCTTGGATAGCCAATCCTCCTTAGAGTTGTAATACTGTACGGAGCCGTAATGCATCCACCCCGTTCTTGTCTATCTTGGAGAGCCAATTCTCCCCAGAGTTATTATACTCTTAAGAGAAGTCGTGCCTCTACTCATATTTGATTCTTAGATAGCCAATCCGCGCAGAATCGGAATACGGTACGGAGCAATGGAGCCGCCTCCTAACTCTTGGGTAAGTCCACAGTGAGAATTCCCAGCAGCAGCCCGACATCGAACTTTCTTTCCTCCTGCGAGCCCGAGTAGCCGGAACAAGACACAGGAAATGAGGTACTGACGCCCACAGAAGAAGCCAGCCGAGCGGAACTAAACCCCCGATACCCCGAGAGACCTCTTAGTCCACCACATTTAGCATAGCCCCTAGACATAATATATTACCTCATATAATACCCTACATCCTAAATCCCCAAAGTGTCAAAGCCGAGCTCTTCTCAATCTCTTAGCTTTTCGCACAAAAGAAAGGAACCTACAGTGTAATGCCAAATTCGAACAGCAGTGTAAGAAGCTTTTGCATGGCCAATTAATACAAAGCTGGCGCCAACAGCAGTGAGGGGTGACCGGGTGTGTAAGTTTATTCAAATAAAAAAAACTTTTCATTAGATGTTCAGAGGCGGGATCGAACCCACGACCTTTTGGCTCAAAAATGTATTTCTAGCTGGGTCGTTAGGTTAGACAAAATGGACTTATTATAACCGCATCTTAGCCTTACTGAAGTAAAGACCAAAGCCCATAATCGATATTTACATTCTGTACCAGAGGTTCACAGAATATAATAAGTTTGTGGAAACAAGCAGATCTCAGATTTGGTAAGAGATAGAGGTTCGATATGTATTGGAGAACAACTTCTTATAACTGCAGGCAGATCCAGTTTATTTTCAATTTTGGCCACGTCCCCTCCAGCCCCCGCCATATCGAAAAAACGTCATATCTCCCACAATGCAAGGCAAGGCAGGTGAGTCACAGCACCACAAAACCGCAAAAGATCGAGCAGTCGAAAAAACACTGACACCGAAGACTCACCACAAGAGGGTAAAACTCGTCAAATGAAACGAAGAAGAACAACACCATGAGGCATGATACAATTATACAAGGCAGTCCACTCGGCTGCCGAAGTCGTTCGGTTTGTGGTCCCTTATTTTCAGTGCGTGCCTGCTTGTCGAACTGAAAGGTTGTGTGCGGACGGTTTTTTTCCAGAGCTTTAACCCTTAAGTGCCAAGCAGAAAAATGTCTTTTTGCAGTTGTTGTCGCAGGCACGTGCTAGTCGTAAAATTTTATTTTAAGATACGAATATTCTTTAGACTTAAGAGCTTAAACAAAATAATGGCTGTTAAACAACAAGCACTGTGTAGCCGTTTCACTCACACTCACTATTCAACGCTCTTTCACTCGCACTTATATTAAGGGACTATGATTTTGCCGAGTGGACTACCTTGTATAATTGTATCATGCCATGAGGTACCCGCACATAAGACATTGACTGAAACTGACACCTCAACAAAAAAAAAGTCAAAAAAGTCACAAAAGGAGAAAATAATGCAAAATAAAAAAAAAAATACAAAAAATATTGTCTCAAAAGCGACATGTTAGCTCTGCAAGAGCCAGTTAGCGAATGAACTACTAGGACAGCCAACGCCAAGGCCTAGACAGGCCGAAGCCTACTATAGTTCAAATTTCTTTTTGAAAGTCAAGGCATGCTAAAATTTGGAAGGGTGCGTTCAGACACACTAAAAAGTTTGGTGTCAATTAATTTTTTCTTAATTTCTGCCAAGCACTTAATACATTTCTAACAAGAAAGAAAGTCGGTCAAGCCAGACTATAACATACTCTGTACCTGTGAAGTGCTGCCCATCACCGTTGCGACCGGTGCTGTCCATAATTGCTTGTTTTCATTATAACTCGACAACCGTTCATCCGATCTCTACCATTCCTTTGGCGGATCGATTATTAATCCTAATTACTAAATGTGTCCAGAAAGAACGAACCTTCTATCTATAAAACTGTGAGAGATATGGCGTTTTTTCCAATTTGCGGGGGCGGGAGGGGGCGTGGCAAAAATTAAAAGTAAACTTGATCTGCCTGCAAGTAACCTCTATCTCTTACCATCTCTGAGATCTGTGCGTTCATACGGACAGACAGACGGACAGACGGACATGGCTTTTGCACAAACTTATTATACTCTATGTACCTTTGGTACAGAGTATAATAAAATGCCGCGCGGGAAGAATTAGAGTTTACAATGAAGCTGGTTTTAATGTTAGCTAAATATCGCGATAAATGGGTCGATCCGGATGAATATGGTGTTAAGCATTGCTCTGAAAGAAAACCCAAGTTGTCTGACCGCGATAAGCGTAGCATATCTATACGAGGTGTGTTCAAAAAGTATCGCGAATTTTGGGTTTTTTCAAAAATTATTTATTTATTCATGAATATCTATTTTGTCCCCTTCAAAGTAATCCCCATGAGATATTATACACTTGTGCCAACGGTTTTTCCAATCTTCGAAGCACTTCAAAAAATTATTTTTTTTTATCTTGTTCAGCTCCTCCTTCGATGCCGTCTTTATCTCGTCAAGCGTAGCGTAACGTCGTCCTTTCATGGGCCTCTTCAGTTTAGGGAACAAGAAAAAGTCACAGGGGGCCAGATCTGGTTAATACGGTGGCTGCGGCATCATTAGTGTGTTGTTTTTGGCCAAAAAGTCGCGCACAAGCAACGATGTGTGAGCAGGGGCGTTATCGTGGTGCAAAAGCCAATTTTTGTTCTTCCACAAATCCAGGTAATATTCCTTATTGACCGTTCTTCCCTGTGGCAAGAACTCATGATGCACCACGACCCTGCAATCGAAGAAAGCTGTCAGCAAAACTTTCACATTCGACCGAACTTGGCGCGCTTTTTTTCGGTCTTGGTTCGTGCGGCAGCTTCCATTGAGATGATTGAGCTTTGCTTTCCACGTCATAACCATAAACCCACAATTCGTCACCAGTTATGACCCTCTGGAGCAAATTTGGGTCGTCGCGGACAGAGTTTAACATCTCATTAGCAATGTTCATGCGATGCTGTTTTTTGGTCGCAATTGAGCAATTTTTGGTACGAATTTCGCGGCGACCCGTCTCATGCCCAAATCATTGATAAAAATCGAATGGCACGAGCCAATCGATATGTTTAGGTCCTCAGCAACTTCTCTAACGGTGATTCGACGATTGGCCAATACCATTTTCTCCACTTCATTAATTTTTTCGTCTGTTGTTGAAGTGCTCGGGCGTCCGGCACGCTCTTCGTCGTTCACATCTTCTCGGCCTTCTGAGAACATTTTGTACCACCGATAAACGTTGCAAGGTAGCTTCTCCGTATGCCACAGTCAACATTCGGAATGCATCCGCGCACTTAATTTCGTTTTTCACACAAAATTTGATACAGGTTCTTTGATCCATTTTTTTGAATAGGTAAAAATCGAAGACGATCCAAAACACGTGCAAGCAAAGCAGCTGTCGACAATTAAGTGAACATTCAAAATGGCCGAGCTTGTCGGCATAAGTGAGAGACATGAGTACCAACATAACGCCACAAAAAAATCGAAATTCGAATATACGTAACCCGCGAAAATTCAAAATTCGCGATACTTTTTGAACACACCTCGTATGTTTTAAGTGAAAATATTTAAATCAATGTAAGAATATTAAAATAATCGAGAATTTGTCCCTCAGTGTAAGTGCGCTGTGGTGGCCGGGTGGCTTAGCGGCTAGTGTGCGCGACCGCTGTGCATGAGGTCGTGGGTTCGATCCCGCCACGGAACATCTAATGAAAAGTTTTTTTCTTTGAATAAACTTACACCCGGCCACCCCTCTCTGCTGTTGGCGCCAGCTTTGTAGTAATTAGCCATGAAAAGCTTCTCAAACTGCCGTTCGGATTCGGCATTAAACTGCAGGTCCCTTTCTCTTGATTGAGAGAGACACGGCTTTGGCCCTTTGGGGCTGTGTTAAGTCATTCAAAAAAGTGCGCTGTAGTCGCCTGACCCGATTATGGAATACCCTTTGCCCTTGATTTTGTGTGAGTTTTTCCCAAACATTTGACAAATAACAATTTGGTTACCTTTGGCAAATGTTTCAAATATTTCGAGCTCAACTGAATTTCATTTCGACTGGTAATCATCTTAGTTCACTAAAGCTGCCTTTACACTTGTCATTTATCTCTAAATAGTCTCTCTAAAGGCACGATGTCCGTCTTTCTCGTACGTGGGTATAGCCCGATACATATTTGTTTAGCCCATCATATTAAATACAGACAGTGGACTTATCTTTTATTTCCAATTATGGATCAGTTCTAGAGGATTAGGAAAACCCACGCCACATCCGACGAGCATAGCGCAGAGCATCGCTAGAAATGCACGACCCTCTATACTATCCGTAGCGAGTAGGAATCTAAATTTATTTAGATCTAAGCTGAACGCCACAACTTCACAAGTACAGAGTATATTATAGTCGGGATTGACCGACTTGCTTACTTGTTTTAGGTTGTAGTCCATGACTTTCTTCTATGTATCTTTAATAACAGTTAAACTAAAAAATATGATTTTCTTCACCCTCTGTACAAAGAACCTCAAGGCTTGTTTTTTTAGTTGAAATAAAATTAAGTTGCATAATTTAATTTCTCCTTCCGATTTCTTTTGAAGCTAAACTTTTCGCATCCGGCACTTAATTGCTCAAAAATTACAAACTCTGTGGTTTTATGGTAAATTCTCGCCCTTATTTCATTTTCAAAAGTCGACATCAACCCAAAAAAAAAAAAGATTTTATCTATTACTTTGCACGCCTCGGTGCGTTTTTAGTCCTGCTCGTAAAATTCGGTTACATATTCATACGCCCTGTTGGCCAACCGAATGACCAACCGACCGCAGCGGCAATTATTTATGGGGAAAGTGCCAAGCCATCTTGAATGCAAATGAGTATCGAGGGTTTTTGATTGCTTTTCTACTTCCAAGCGAAAGAATTGTGAACTTTTTCGCATATACTTTGTAAGACAAGGAAATTACAAAAATAAAATGAATATTCAAACGCTGAGTCTTGTGGGTTGAGTAGCCTTATACTCGTTTCGGGTTAAGTCGGACATGGAAACTTGGTTCACATAAGTATTCGAGTTATTCTCGTTGTACCCATGTAGTTTCATGTTTGGTTCCCTTTTCTATCATTACATTCCCCCACTTTTGCCACAGCAAACATTAACTTTAGGAGCCAACTCACACGCACACCCAGGCAGTTAATCCTTGCGTGTGCTCGCCTCTACCTCTGGCAACTGCTACAAGTTCAATATTTACTTTTGTCCGCTGTCCTTGATGATTGGCCCGAGGCATGTAAATTTACATATTGAGAGGCGATTATCAGCTAATAGATTAATATTTTGTTTGCTTGGTTAGGTAAAGGCCAATTTAATGCCGCAGGTCAAACTTCAGTTATTCGATATAAAACTAACTTGATATAAAGTGACAAACTGAAAATCAAATATTCCCCCTTTCCGCATACGCAGGAGAATGGAACGGAAAATGGAAAAATTGAAGCAAGAACCTTTGTGCTACTCCAACTTCCCCGCCTGCAGTGAATCCCCTGGCTGAGAGTGGCACTCGATGGCGGTGCGTGCGAAAGTTGTTTGCCACAGTTGGAAGATTGATTGAATCCAGAAGTGACGATAACAAGCGCCAAAGTGAAATGGAAAAGCAAATAGCAATGGCTATGGCAACGGCAAGGAAACTGAAAATACAACTATTGTACCTGCCACCCTTCGAGTACAGTGAAGTCTCTTGAAGTGATGATTCAAGAATTCAATTATTCATTTCACATCTTAGGATTGTTTTAGAAAACTTCCACAACTTGGAATTTATTTAGTTCTAAACTCAAACGAAAATAAGTAATTCAAATGAAACCCTCTAACACATCGGTGGGCACGACCTTGCTTGTTTTGCTCCGATCGCTCCCTGAAGTTATCCTTTGGCAGACGGCGCCAGGCAGACGCATTAAAAATTGCCTCGTCTCGCAACTCGAAGCGTAAAAAACAACAAATCTATTGCGTATAGGGGCGACAGAGCCTCACCAAAAAGAGTTTTTGGATTGCTCTGAAAATCAAATATCGTGCCCACCGATGCTCTTACATAAAAGACTTGCTTGTTTAATCATTATCTTGTTGTGGTTCAGAAAAAGATTCTCAGCCTTTCATGGAAGGTATTCCATCATTTGTCTGGTACTCATTAGCGAGTGCTTACTGCACATGCGTGCGTGTTATTCAAATGTTAGCTGACGCCATTGCTCTTTGCAGACCCGTTCCCATTGCGTGCACGATTTAGCTCGACACGAAATGTATGCACCCGCTTATTGCCATCCACGTGGTGCGTACGTGTATGTCTCTGAGTAGAAATTAATGTGTGTGTGTATCAAGAAGAAACAATATTTCTTTTATTTTAATGGTGTTTTCCTAAAAATTCTTCAACCTAAGACCACCTTGAACTAGGAAATTAAAGAACAGTTGGTCTTTTGTACACCATTTTATGAACCCTCATTCACTCTACAAAAGTAATTAATACCATTTTTATTGCCATGTACTTCCACTCTTTCTTTCTTCCTCCTCCCATACTTTCGGGCGTAACTCATCTTTTGCAATTGCTTGCCCATTGGGCCACCCTTTTAATGTGGTCGCGAATCGTTCGTCGTGTCCATTGAGGCCATAAAAATTGTAATTAAGCACGAAAACTAGTGTCACATGGCGAATACGTGATGTGGGTCGATTTTTCGATTTAATTGCCACACGGTGCATTGCTCATACGCTGGTTTTGCAGTACTTGAAAATGAATTTCTAATTGACTTCAGTTTTGGCTGTTTTCATTGGTTATGAATGTATTTGTAGGAAAAGGTTTTGGCTGTTTGCGTTTACAGGTTCATGAATGTATTTGTGGAAATAAATTTTTTTTAGATAAAAAAAAAAAAAAAATTTTTGTTGGGGAGAGAGGGAAAGCACCACAACAATCAAAATAAGCAAAATTATAAAATGAAGTTTGCATCATCGTGTAAAATCCTTTTTAAGACTGATTCTAAATGAAAATTTCCTTTATGAATAAAAAAATTGTGTATTACTTTGATTATGAATGATTGTACCCAGTGTCTCATCCAATCCGTTCTTACAAAAAAATTTTTGTTAACTTTATATACAAAAAAAAAAAAAAAATTTTACCCACCAAGGGGGTGGGGGGGGGGGGGGGGGGGGGGGGGGGGGGGGGGGGGGGGGGGGGGGGGGTGGGTGCCGCCCCGAAACAAAAAAAAAAAAAAAAAATTTTTTTTTTTAAAAAACTCTCCCCCCCCCACCCCTCTTTGCTGTTGGCGCCAGCATTGCAGTAATTAGCCATGAAAAGCTTCTCAAACTGCCGTTCGGATTCGGCGTTAAATTGTAAGTCCCTTTCTCTTGTGAAGAAGCGCACAAGCCAAGAGATTGAGAGAGGCTCGGCTTTGGCCTTTTGGGGCTGTGTCATCTTGACAAGCTAATTTTACTTTACTGACAGTTGAGCCCCATGTAAAATTGGACTCTAAATCCGACAATGGTATCAACTTAAACCGGAAGTAGAGCGGTTTTCGCGAACCCATTTTCCGGCTTTAAAAAAAGCCAAATGCATTATATGGCTATTATCTTCGGCTGTAGTGCACCGATTTGTAAAAACTGTGAATAGAGCTAAAGAAAAATTAATAAACTTCCCAAAAAAGGGTTGTTTGTTAAAATTGATTAACATTTGGTGGAGTTATAATAGGTGAAAGTTAAAATTTCATGAAAATTTCAGTGATAGACTGTTTAATTACAACATTTTTTTTGCCTACAATCATTAAGATTGAATAAAAAATGGCGATGTTATGCAAGGTTTTGCATACCCTGTTGCTCAGTACCATTGTAAGGAGGAATCGTTTTGCTATTGTAAGGAAGTATGGTGTGTTTCGAGAATTCGGGGATTACGATTCATCCAAATGGTGTTTGTTCATTTATAAAAGCAAATTGAGCTTAAAAGCAAACTGAGCAAAAACCATCGGTACCGTTAGTGCGCGCAGTGAACGAAAAGGAATCGTATGAATCGATATCAAAGTTGCTGGCACTCATTAAGTACGGCGATCACGAATGGAAGATCTGTGCTGATCTAAAGGTAGTGTCCATAGTGACTGGCTTACAGCAAGGCTATACTAAGTTTTGCTGTTTTTTATGCAAGTAGAACAGTCGCGTATATGCCGATCACTATAATGCCAAATTGTTATAATACCAAAGATTGGTCCGAAAGAGTTGAACCCAATGTGGTTCTCAAGAGAATGCCATTTTTCATACTTCTTTTAACGGGGAAAACTCACTACATATTAATTTTAGTATGATAGAAGTTAAAAAATGTGTATAAAATGGTCACTACATTCTTTTTACATGCGCTTAGAAGGCAAAAAGTCACGTTTACATGAAACCGTGCCTTCTCTGGGTTGTGCTTTTGGCATGCGTAAACAATAATGCGTAATGGTGTCAAGTCCGACAGGGAATTCACTTTTGGCTAAGAAAACGTAAAGCTCTACATCTTCGAATCTGCTAAATCCCCAGACTGAGGCAGCATAACACATAATTGCCCTGTTGTTGTTGCCCGTTGTTGTTCGAAACTTAATAGAAATAGTTTCATTTAAAACAACAAAAAAACTCCAGTTTGTATATACAAACATTTTTGGTCTTTTGTTCCAGAGCGGCGGCCGTTGGTTGCCCACTGAGTCCAAAGTCCAAAACGGAGGCCACACACTTACAAAGGGAAATGGCTGTCTTAAGCAGTCTTTTTGTGTTTTGCGCGCAAAGCTGCCTTTGGAATTCCCAAACAGTTTTGCCGTCGCGGGCATGGAGAGACTGCTGTTTGGACAGACATTTCCTGTAGTCAAATTATTATTTCTTGAAAGTCATTTTCTACATATTTATTCTCAAGCTAACCTTCCATAAAACAACTTAAATTGAATTAGTTATGGTAATTAATTCGCTTAGAGCTTGGATTATGTTTTAATGCTGGTAAGAGCTTCTACGGCAGGGGTGGAAAATAACCTGCAACTACTCTTACACACTGCTGAGATAAAAACTAAGAGGACATCCCAGACATGAGCTGCCCAGCAGCATGAAGCCTACGTTGACCCTAACAGGAAGGATTAAACCAATTTTAGCAGGAGTCGAGATTCTGACAAAAAGAATTTTTGGACTCATAATTACATGACACTTTGGGATATGTTTAAGGCCTTATGCTGATGCTCTTTTGTGCACATTTTGTGGACTTGTTACTGACATGCCCTGGCTGTAACTAAATGGCCGAACATGCGCATGAAACCAACTGAAACTGTGCCTATGTGTGACTGTCTGTCTGCTCGCTTGGCAACCTCAAGCACACTTCAGTGGCACACAATGCCAAGCAGAGGCATATGGGGCAAACAAAAGCGCAACAGCAATAGCAGCAACAACAACAATAACAACAGGACCCTTGAAACAAAAAGAAAACAGCAACAACAAACATTATGTTGATGGTTAAAGCTAACGAACTAAAGAAGCATAGATTTTAAGCATAAACAGCAAGAAATCGTTAATGGTTCATACATGGGCACACACATGGGGTTATGATGTTTCGAAAGTGAACACTTGATTCCGTTCTTGTTCGATTGAAATTCATATAAAATGTAATTTATTCCTCGGTATTAAATTGCTTTTAGCAATGGAATGTTTACCTTGCACCCTCCGCCATGGGCACGCCACTGTGCACACCCATCCACACTTACTCGCCCGTACAAACACAGAGAGAGGCAGCTGAGCGTGGGCACTTAGGCAAAGCCACAAGAGCAGCCGAGCAACAGACTTAACTTGCAGCGACATGAGCAAGGATAGGAGGAGAGTTTGAGGGTATCTTCTTGAATTGCAAAACCGCAAAACACAAGCCAGCCTCGCTGGCAAACAGACAAACACTCAGTCACACACACACACACACACGCAACATTTTACAGATTTGACGGGTATGGCAGGTCCTGCGGCATCGCTTATGTATTTAGTTACATTTGCGAAATAAAATATTCATACATTCGTGTGCACTTAGTTAGAAGTCGTGTACTATTGGCGCTCACTGTTAAGCCTCCATGACTGCAGCCACAACTTTTAAAAAAGCCGGAAATTTTGCCCACCCCAAATTTTTATGTGTGTGTGTGTGTGTGCGTGTGTGCGTGTTCGCCCTTTTATAAGTATTTTATCTGCTCGTATCTCGTCGGGGCCTGTAGAATTTGCTTACATTTCACAATTTTCCACTTTCTGTAGTCAAATTTAACGTTTTCGTGCTTGTAGTGTGAGAGCATACTTATTTTGTGTGTGTTACTGGCTGCCTTCACGTTCCGGTTAAAAGTTTGTTTCCGCCCAGTTTGTTGGTCCAACAAATACTATGTGCAGCTTAGCCAAAATTGTCGGCGCCTTTTTCATGCAATAACTATTTGGGCCGAAATGTGTCCAAGCAGCGTTTTTCTATTACCCTGTAGATAAGTGAACGCTTAAGAAAATAGTAAATGCTTCCAGGTTTGCCTTTTTCAGGCGCAGTTCTAAATAGTCATGCAAAGGTTTTAAGACATTAACCTGATACAATAAAGTGTCTTTAGACAACGAATTTATGATCTTTAAAAAACTCATCTTACCCGCTTTTAAAGAGTATTCAAAATAATATGCTGAATTTCGTTTCTTTTGATCATACAAAACAACTTTTAAGGCCCTATAATTAAGTCTTCTGATAAGACAGTTACCGCAATAGATTAAAGATGTCAAACCACTGAATAGATCTTCCCGAAATTTTCACAGTACGTGGATCATTAGTCTCTGAATCGGTTCCAAAGCAGTCAAACTCCGCTCAAAAGTAGTTTATAACCTTAACTCAGAGATTATTTAATTCGCTCAGAGTTGCAAACCCAATCAATTTTTCCAGATCGCGGGTTCGAAACCAAAAACTACCAGTGGTTAATGTTTAAACTTTTTATACCCTTGCAGAGGGTATTATAAAATTGTCCAGATGTTTGTATCGCATAGAAGGAAGCATCTCCGACCACATAAAGTTTTACGACCGATCGTTCTTATGGCAGCTATATGCTATAGTCATCCGATTTTGACCAAAGTATATAAAATAAGTGTATGCCAATGAAAAGGACGCTTTCATTAAAAACAAAAAAGTTTTTCTCACTAGAACTAGTTTTTCGACCGATCGTTCCTATGGCAGCTATATGCTAGAGTCATCCGATTTCGACCAAACTTAGTCAAATCATGGGAAAGGATTGTAAACTAAGAAATACGTATTTTGGAGGCGTTTCCATTAAAAACAAATAAGTTTTTCTCACTAAGACTTGTTTTTCGACCGATCGTTCCTATGGTAGCTATATGCTATAGTCATCCGATCCGGCCGGTTCCGACAAATGTGCAGCGTATATGTACCAGAAGACTTCGTGCAAAGTTTGGTGAGGATAGCTTTAAAACTGACGGAGGAGATAGCATAGAAACAGACAGACGGACAGACGGACGGACAGACGGACAGGGCTAAATCAACTCAGCTCGTCATGCTGATCAAGAATATATATACTTTATGTGGTCGGAGATGTTTTCTTCTATGCGTTACAAACATCCGGACAATTTTATTATACCCTCTGCAAGGATATAAAAATATTTTAGAATAAAGTGAATGTCAGCAAACTCAAGGTAGAGGTTTGATTATAGTTCAAACATCAACCAGAAAATTCAACAGAGAATACATATGAACATGAACAGTAGCTGTGGCTGTGTAGACGGCCGTTTCGGCTGCCGCCATCCCAAAGCCTTCGCCAGTACTTTTAGTATTTCAGTTATATTACCCAGGCGGCGAATAACGACTTGAGAATTCCAAGTGCACAGATAGCACGAAATTTCAACTAGCTTTAAGCTTCGCGGTTTAGGGTAGCTGTTTAGGGTACTGTTCATGTTCATATGTATTCTCTTTTGAATTTTCTGGTTGATTATTAAACTATAATCAAACCTCGACCATGAGCCTTGACTAAAATCAAAACAGATCGTTAAACTCATATTCAGATATTTTAAAATAATTCGAAATGTACTTAATACATCCCGAAACAGTCTTAAATCAAGTATTTTGGGATTGAAAAAATCCTACTTGATCCAAGAATTTTGCATTTGGATCAAGTATTTGTATACTTACCGTACTATCGACACCGTTTGTACTTAATTTAAGTACAAAATTATCGGTTTTTTTTTGCCCTAGTGTATGAACAAACAGATCTCGGAGATGGTAAGAGATAGACGTTCGACATGTATCGGACAAAAGCTTCTTATACTTGCAGGCAGATCAAGTTAATTTTCAATTTTTGCCACGCAATTTATAAAAAACTGCATATTTCCTCTAGTTTTAAAGATAGATGTTTCGTACTTTCTGAACATATTTGGTAATCAGGATTATTTATCGATCCGCCAAAGGAGTTGTAATGATCGAATGAACGACAGCGAGTGATGTGAAGTTTAGTGAAGTTTAAAAATAAACTTATTCGTTAGATGTTCCGATAATCGAGCATCGGAATCGAATTCACGACCTCTTGCACAGCAGGCACACACTATACGCTGCACCACAGACAGGCGATAAAGTCATGATAGTGATTAAAGAAGTGCTAGCCCCATTTCTGACATGATGCACATCATTCCACTTTCTATGCAAAGAATCCTATTGACACAAAGCAATGTAAATTTTCAAATTAGCCAGAAGACACTCATTATAAGATGCTCAATTTACATAAAATATCTACGTCTGAAAAAAAAACGAATTATAATAATTTTTAAGGATATGAAGGGCAGCACGTAAGTACACTCATACCTCTGGCTACGCTGTTAGGAAACTATAAAAAGTAATAAAAAAAAACGAAATCACCATTTAAATAGTAACAATTTTGCATGGACGACCGCAGTGAGGCATTAACTAATATCTTTGGCATTTTATAGTGCTTGAGGGCAAGGTCAACAAAAGGGACCAGCCAAAAAAGGGATTTTCCCTTTGCAGGGCTTTTACAATTTAAACATTTGTCGGCGTCAGCAACATACTTTGGTAAGGCTATACACAAAATAATGAATTCATTAGATTTCCTGAAAACGCAATTTAAACTAAATTGGATGAACTTTTATTTGAAATAAATCTAGCTAGTTTATTGTGCTAAATTATGGGGCCATTCTTGCATAAGTGAACTATGCTAGTTTTGATATGATTTAGTTGGTTGTTTGTGCATAATTCAATTTAAAGTTAACGTTGCGGAAATCCTACGCGAATTTATTAGTAAACAACTTTGAAATTGTTATTTAATTAAACATTCTCTCCAGGCGAATGTCATCAGCAAAAAACGGCATGTGTAATGAATTGCAATTTATGGTTATGTCATTTAAATGCAAGAGCAAAATTTACGGACAAAAACCTGGCACTGCACAATATCAAATTATGCTAATTAAATGAGAACTGGTTGACTCTTTATTGCCGCACAATTTAACCAAAGAGCAGGCGACGGAAGGGCGGGCGCTGGTTTTGTATTTGTTTGCAGTGGAGGAGGGTTAAGTCGTTTCTGGTTTTTGCAGCCACTCAACACACTTTTAATCCTAATTAATCCTTTTGCTAAAGTTGAGCTCGCCGACAAACCAAATGACCAGCAGCCGAGATGAAGTACAATAAAGGATAGTCAAATGCTTGAGTGTTGGCAAAGCAAAAATGTCGACTTGTCGACAAAATTAACTCAATGACCAACTCTTGTTCCGCTAGCAATTGTTGTGCAATAATTTGAATTAAGTGGCTGGCAAAGGGCGCGCACTAAAAAACAGCAGTCTGCTTGGTATAACTAATTGTTTCTGAGCCACATAGTGTGCCCACTTGATGTTTATGCCCAGAAATGCTTATGACAAGTTGTACAACTTTTTTATTTGCAAAAGTTTGCACTCGTAAAGCCCTGAGAAACTACGAAGTACCTTTTTCACATACCGATTTGTTCAAAAAATTTTGAAAGGCTCACTTGATTCAGCCGGAGGTGTTAACTTAAATATGCATGACAGTTTTTGGGCAACTTTTTCAAGTTCCATTTAAGACTAATAAAGTTACGTTGATGTGTGCGGTTCTTGTCAAAAGAACTGGCAGGTACAAGCATTAAACTAAGACTTTAAGTTCTTCCTAGGTAAGGTCCGTGATAAAACTTTCATCATGGAAAATATGGACAATTAGGAAGATGAGAACACACATACTTAGTAAATCTAAACATAAGTTCAAGATGCATTCAATGCCTAAGATTGCGCTTCAATTTACAAAGTATTAAATAAGTTCGTCAGTAATGGTTAATATATAGCTGACCTACTAGGTCAAAGCCAATAAGACTGACCTTTCTTGGAAGTAAATGCAATACAGTTCGTTCCAAGTTACAAGGTTTCGAAAGAGCGTTTGACATTACTTTTCGTGTATAACCAAAAGGCAATCCAAAAATCGATAGCTCAAGGTGTAATTTGTACGTTTAATGATAATTCTTTGCAGAAAACATTTCGCGTACTTTTAAATTCAACAGACAACAACATAATAATGACTCATCTTCGAAAGAAATTCAGCATAAAAGATGCTGCAGTCGTGGAAAGACCTTAAATCAGGTCTATGGGCTGACTGCGTAAAGGCCTCTTCGTCATCACATGGATTTTAAAGCAAAATTCTTCCGTTTTGCCCTACAAAGACGATTTCGATATACCCGTTACTCAGGGAAAGAAGTGTTCAATAGCCATCCCTTATGTTGATTAACAGAGCATTATCATAAATGTAACCATATTAACATTATGTAAACAGACAGCGTATGCTAGCCACAAAAAGATTGCAACGCTTTTTTGTAAGCGCCAAATGTAGGGCAGAAGGTGATATGTATTCCTATATCTGCGATAGTTATTATCCGATCTCTGTGAATATAAATACAAGTTTTAAGTATGAGATCGACATCTTAACAATTGTGGAAGTTTTTCAAAATTTTTTATTGCCGGTGCGGGAGGGGCTTTAGAAATATTTACAAAAATTTGATCTGCGTATAGACAATAGGAGTCTACATACAAATTTTGGCTGCTCTAGCTCTTCTAGTCTCCGAGTTAATAAGGACAGACAGACTAATTTTAAAACCTAGAAATGCAAAATGCTCAGGAACTAAGACTGGTTCGGTTCAGTGGTTTTGGGAGGTTTTAAACCAAACCGAACCATTCGAGTGTGTTCCAAAAATCTCTAGAGATTTTCGTATAAGCGATTGGATTTTGAACTGCCATAAACTATCAGGACTTTACATGTAAAGTGTCTTGAATAATGTCGCCTATTAGATTAAAGAAAAGGAAAACTGTACGCTTGAAATGTACTTGGTGCTGAGCAGTCTGTTTTAAATCTCTCAACTTTAGTCATCTAATCTAGTAGCCTGGCATTTTGGAGACGCTTCACATGTAAAGGCAAGCAGTTGCTGTTCGAAATGAAACCGTTTACAAGAAAATCTCTAGAGGTTTCTGGAACACCGCCGATTATCTTTTGCGGGTTTTGGCTAAGCTCTGCCATTCAAATGTACACTAGTTCGTGGTTGGACTTACGTCCACGAATTAGCAAATCGTTCAGGTTTGATTCGGTTCAGAACCGGCTCGCGTTCTGCTAAAGCCAACAATAATCATCAAAATATTCCATTCAATGTGCTTGAGTTACAAATTACTTTAAAAAATAGGGGAAAGTTACAGTTTTGTATACCCTTCCAGTTTGTTTTTCTAAATAAAACTACTTTTCGGACCTTACTTTTCTATGGGAGCTATACTATGTAGATGTCCGATTTCGAACAAACTTAGTGCAATCATGGAAAAGCGCAACAAACTCTTTACTACGAAATTTGGAAGCGATCCCAATTAAAACAAAAAAGTTTTTCTCACAAGAACTTCCTTTTCGACCGATCATTCATACTGCAGCTATATGCTATTGTCATCCGATTTTGACACAACTTTCTTAATTTGTGTAAAAGTAATTAAAATAAATATTTCCATAAAAAACAAAAAAGTTTTTCTCACTAGAACTAGTTTTTCGACCGATCGTTCCCATGGGAGCTATGGGCTATAGTCATCCGATTTTGACAAAACTTTGTAGAATTGTGTGAAAGCATACCAAATAAATAAATGCCAATTTTAAGGATATTTTCATCGAAAACAAAAAAGTATTTCTAACTAAGACTACTTTCAGACTCTACACTTCTAAGTATGAGAGTAATACTATACAGCTGTTTGATTTCGACCAAACTTGGTGGAATTATGGGAAAGCATAGCAAACTAAGAAATACCAAGTTTGGAGGCGTTTCCATTGAAAACAAAAGAGTTTTTCTCACTGGAACAAGTTTTTCTACCGATCGTTCCTATGACAGCTATATGCTATAGTCATCCGATCCGGCCGGTTCCGACAAATGTACAGCGTATTTGTTTCAAAAGACTTCGTGCAAAGTTTAGTGAGGATAGCTTCAAGCTGACGGAGGAGACAGACAGATGGACTGATGGACTGACAGACAGGGCTACATCAACTCGTCATGCTGATCAAGAATATATCTACTTTTTTTAAGTGGATTCCCCAGGAACCCAAGTCCACTGTACATAGAACCAGGGCTGCAAACCGGTTTTGAACCGAACCGGTTCGAACCCGGAGTTCCGACTTTTATTTTGCTGTAATCCGAACCTTGAACCGAACCTCTTTTAAATTAAAAGTTGAACCTGTACTTGTTCCGAACCTAAAAGTTCGGTTCGGTTCAACAAAAATGATAGAAATGAAAAATTTTAACCAATGGTCTAGTGACTTCTTCTGTTATCTTATCTGATTTGAAAACCGTTTGGAATGACTTATGGAATCTCCACCGATAATAGCCTCTGATTTTAAAGATCTTTGATTCCAAAGCTTTTCAAATGATTCACAAAACAAGAGCTTAAGATAACATAGGTAGTATTTTTCATATGTAGACTACGAAATGTGTTCCATGTCTTCTGCAATTCGCTTCCTACCCAAAAACGACCCAAACTATATACGATTGAGTAGTTTTTAGGTCGAAAGCGATTTGTAGAATACATGGGATTAAATTGATTACAAAATAAATTTGTAAAGCATAGGCTGAACCTTAAATTTCCGAACCTCAACCAATGCTAAATTTTGGTTCGAACCCGCGAACCGGAATTCCGAAAAAATTGGTTGTGTTTGCAGCCCTGCATAGAACAAATATTTTATTACTTCTGACCCTCAGACTTGGCCTGGAAAAATGGTTCCAATGGCCGGTTTGGCCGATTTTTCATCATTATACCCTTGCAGAGGTAATTATAAAATTGTCAGGATGTTTGTAACGCATTGAAGGAAGCATCGCCGACCACATTAAATTTATATATTCTTGATCATGCTAACTCCTCCGTCAGTTTGAAAGCAATCTTCACCAAACTTTGCACAAAGTCTTCTGGTACATAAACGTTGAACATTTGTCGGAACCGGCCGGATCGGATGACTATAGCATAGAGCGGTCAAAGAAACGATCGGTCGAAAAACTAGTTCTTGTGAGAAAAACTTTTTTGTTTTCAATAGAAACGTTCCTCACGTTGGCGTATATTTATTTTATATACTTTTACACAATTCTACAAAGTTTTGTCAAAATCGGATGACTATAGCATATATTATATTTTTATACCCATTACTGGTAGACTAAAAAGGGTACACAAAAGTCGTGCAATTGTATGTAAGAGGCAGAGGGAAGCATCTCCGACCCCATAAAGTATATATATTCTTGATCAGCATTAACAGCCGAGTTGATATAGCCATTTTCGTCTGTCCGAATGAACAAACAGATCTCAGAGATGGTAAGAGATAGAGGTTTGACATGTATGGGACATATGCTTCTTATACTTGCTGGCAAATTAAATGTATTTTAAATTTTTGCTCCCGCCCTCGCAACGAAAATTATATTTAAGTTATCTGAAAAAAGGTCTTAAGTCCCATCTATTCCCAAAGCAATGAATAAGCCTTAAAGTAACCGTTTGTCCTATTCTTGAATCCACTTATCCTTCACCTTCCCTTTACACCTCTGCCTCACTCCATTTAGGTATTATATAATCGATATGCAAGCCCTAGGCAAAGCAACGTTGAAAGCTTTTAATTGAATTTATCCTTTGTAAACATTGCGGTTTTTCTTAGCCAAAACCAAAAGTCAACTTTTGTGTGACAAAAAATAACAAAAATAAAACGCAATCCAATCGACCAAAATAAATGTAGACTAAAAATAGAAAAACTAGGAAAGAAAGCAACCAAGCAATGGTAAAAACAAAAAGCAGACAGTGAAAATTGTATGTACAGTGCTGGAAAGGAAAGGGGCGGAGTAAGAAATTTATACGTTGGGTTCCACAGCGACACAACCTCAGACACTCACTTCTGCCAAGCGAGGCAAAAGGCGAATGCAGGAGCAAGCTGCGTTTGTTATTCTTATCTCCTCGAACGGGCCGAGGAATCAATGGCCACGGCACAAAAAAGCCAAGGGGAAAGGCGAAGTAAACGTGGCGTAAACTTTTCGTAAAATAACGCCAAGTGGCGAGAAAAACACAGCTCAAAGTGGGTAAGATGGATAAGCGCCATACAAAACGGCTAAAAATGAAGTTATTTTGCTCTAGTTTCTATTGAACGTAAAATGGCAACTGAAAGTCTGCTGCGGAACAGTTTGCCAGACAGTTTGCCAGGTTGTATCCCAGCCAGATATAGATATTGTTGACGATGCCAAAAGGCCATCTGCTATTGATGGCGCTTCTCAACTATCTGCAGTTGAGCAAAGTCTGAGTAGAGCAAAAGGCACTATAAATAAGTGGGGATTTGTTGTAATAAATAATAATAACAATAACGTTTTTTAACTCATGCTTTGGCCTGCCACATTCACTGCTTGTACGTAATATTACATTAGCTGAGTTTTTAATTAAATTACTTACCAAATTGCAATTTAAATGATCTGAAAGAGAAAAATATGTTATTTGATTATCAGGAGAACTGAAAAACAATCACAATACAATACAATAACAATACTCGTTAGCTTATTCCACAGTTTACATTTAACAACCACTCGCTCGACCGTTAAATTTGTTTATAATTACATCTAGAACTATGAATTAAAATTATAATTTTTTTTTCATGCAAATGTCTATGGCTTATGATGTCAAATGTTCTCATTGACATCTCTATAACGAACACAACTTCAACCGAATTTGAGGCTCTAAGATCAAACAGCACTCAATTACTATCGTCTGGATGCCTGGCTGTTCTGGCATACCTGGTAGGGGAGAAGGTGCAAGGAATGGATGGAATGGAAAATCAGTAACGGACCATCGAGAGGTTGAATTTAAAAGCCCTTCCAGATCATGGCTTTTTACCATAGTTCGTAAATAACCGTTAACACTTTTTCAATGAGACCAGCCTCAGTGAAAAACAGAAACAAACGCAGCACAAGCGGTCTCTCACTGAGCATAACACAATAAATGTTTGCGAAAAGTATTTTTTATGTTGTTGTTCTTTTGTTCGTGTGGCAGGAGATGGGCTTATGTACAGAAATAATTAAAGAAATATGTTGTTATTAATATCTTCTTTCTTAAGTTTGATAGGTTGAAAATAATTCTAAGATTGTGGTCAAAGACGCACACACACACGGGCACATGACCTGCAGGTCCAGCACCAGACAGAAACGATGCGTACCACGTTTCAAGCCCAACGAGCCGCCTTGAAAAATGCTATTTAACGCAGTAAAGCAAACTGTTGGAAACAGTTCTGCGACGAAGCTGAAGACCAGTCCTTCGATCAGGCATACAAGATGGTGATGGACAAACTTGCGAGACGTCCCACACCCACGTGCCCAACGCAACTCGGAACCACCTTGTTTCCACTCCAGCCCAAAATTCAAGCGTTAACATGCATTTACATGGATGAAGAATCTGAACCTACCACAGATGCCACCGAGGTACTTGAGGCATTAGCCAGATTACAAGCGGATAAGGCATCGGGGCCAGATGGGATCCCGACCAGAGCAGTAAACATTATCGTAGAAGCTCATCTCGAAGTATTTACCGACCTCTACAACCGCTGTATCCGCGAACGAATCTTCCCTTCTTGATGGAAACTCCAAAGATTGGTGCTACTCCCATAAGGCGACAAGAGTGCGGAGGATCCCTGCGTGCTTATTTAGACACTTGGATACGGCAAATTATTCGAGAGAATTAATTGCAATCGAATGGAGAATGAACTTCGAATTCAAAAAGGGGCGAAGCGCAATTGATGCCATTTCGACGGTGGTAAAGATAGCCCGTGAGGCCACTGCTGGGAAAAGATGGCAAGGAGGCGCAAAAAAAAACTGCCTAGTCACAACATTAGACGTCAGGAATGCCTTTAATTCTGCAAATTGGACCAAGATCCTTCAAGCACTTACAAGGCGTATACCAAGCCGAATGGCCAATTATTTTGGAAACCGTACACTGCTGTACGACACGTCGGAAGACACACTGGGTCACAGGTGGCGTTCCACAAGACTCTGTAATAGGGCCGATGTTGTTGAACATAATGTATGATGGAATCCTCAGGCTTAACACGCCGGCAGGAGTGAAAGTCGAAGGGGTTCGCAGACGACATTGCCATCACTGAAGTGGCTAAAAACCTAGTAGAGGTAGAGGAGAAACCAATGAGACTGTGGTACTAGTCACGGAATGGCTCGACGCGAATGGACTAAGCCTGGCTCCCCAAAAGACTGAGACTGTCCTCATAAGCAGTAGGAAGCGTGTAGAGACTGCTATTGTGAGAGTCGGAGACCAACTAATACAATCGAAGGAGGCCATCAAGTACCTGGATGTAATGTTGGATCACAAGCTCACCTTTGAAAGCCACCTGCAGTATGTAGAGGAGAAAGCCATAAAAGCCATAAATATATTAACTGACATAATGGAGAACATTGGCGGACCTGGGCAGCAAAGCAGATGGATGATCTGACATGTGGTCAAGTCAATTATTCTCTATGCATCGCCAATATGGGCACCTGCACTAGCAGTCCCATCATACAGCCGTGGTTGCAAAGGCGCTTACAGAAGATGTGCGCTAAGGGTGATAAGTGGCTTCCGATCAGTATCAGATGACGCCGCACTAGTCCTCGCTGGAATGGTCCTGCTCGACCTTCTTGCGATGGAATGTAGAAGCCCTTCTACAGACCATTCGTGGCGGGAGCGTACGATGGCACAGATGGATGTCTGCAACTAACGGCAGCTGGACAAGACGACTGATAGCAGACATACGGCCATGGGTGGGTAGAAAGCACGGACATTTGACCCAGTTACTAACGGGACATGGTTGCCTTAAATCCTATCTTTATAGTTTTAAGCACGAGACGGATCCGTTTTGCACACACTGTGCGCGGTCTATTGAAGACGCAGAGCATGTCTTTTTTGTCTGTTTGTCTGCAGAACGGGAAGAGCTAAGCATAGGCATTGGAAGGCCATTCACAGTCGCAGACTTGATGGATATCCTACTTAGCTCGCAAAACAATTGGGCAGCTATTTGCACCATGGCCGCAGAAATAATCAGCGCAATTCAAATTCAAATCCTAGACATGGATCTAGTTGAGGCTTTCATGCCATCGTGAGGTAATACTTAAGCGGTGGTTCCGCGAGAGGGAATCGGAGAATAGGGGTGGTTTTAGTGGGAAAGTATCGAGTACTTAAGTATCGAATACTTAGTATCGAATACTTAGAATCGAGTACTGAGTATCGAGAACTTGGTATCGAGTACTTAATACTAATGCTGGGTTTATACTGCGTCACAAAGTGTCACAATGTCACAGCTCCATACGAATTTGACATTGTGACACTTGAAATGTGATACTTTGTGACGCAGTATAAACCCAGCATAAGTAAGAAATACTGAGTATCGAGTACTAAATATCGAGAACTTAGTATCAAATACTTAGAATCGAGTACCATTATCGATTACTGAGTATCGAGTTTTGAATGTGGAGTATAAAGTAACGCACAACAGCAAGAATGTGAAAGGCGGATCATATCGTATATAACATGTTTCACATCAAGGCCCCGTGAGTGTTAGCCACGCTCACAACATATTTTTGTATAAAAGTTCACTGTTTTCTACCAAATAACTAAAATTTTTAAGCTTTCATTGAAAAATATCAACAAACTGCAAACGTACAATCGTACATTACGATAAGCGACTGACACTGTTTGACGACAGTCGTCATGCTATACACATGTGGCGACGATTAAGGGTTCATCCAATTGGACATCAACAACTATCATTTTTATCTCATGGAAAGATTATTTGCTCTGAGAAACGAGTATATCGAAGTCGGGCAGGGACTACTTTAACTTGCGCTCTCGTTTTTTATTGAAAATTTAAGGCCATTCAGTTTTTAGCCATTATTGCATTTAATACATGTCCATAGCATTTCGAAAGAGGCGCAAGCGACACCACTGCAACTCTTTCCTTCAAACGAAAGCTTTTTTAAAAACTTCATGAAGTTTGCTTCAGCGTGTAAATCCAGTCGCATTCTTCGTCTGGCCGATATTTCGGGGTCTTTGACATATTAGCGAAGATATTCTAAGCAGAAGTTCTTCTCCAGGGCCAGCACAGCGAGCCAACATCTCACGGCAGGGAAACCTTCTTGAAACATTTCAAGCCCGATAAAAATAAATCTATACTTTATTAGCGTCAATAGCAGAATGGATATAGCTGTCCGTCACTGTCCATCACCAGCCACTCAGTTTTGAGATCCTAAAACTATACAGTCAATTGTGCTCCCATCTTTCAAATCCAAGATAAGACACACGTTCAAAAGGATACTAAATAATTTATGTAAGTGGCATCCTTCTTGGCTAATCGCGGACAAATCGACACAAAGTTCACCCCGAAGGGTCAGCATCAAATGTAATTAAACGGCTTTGGATTTATCTTTGGCAATAATTTTGGACGCACGAAAACGAATTAGTGTCCGTTTTAGCTGAGTGAATCAATAAACCAAAATAAAATGTTCCAAGGCCACTAGAAGAGCGAGGCGTTCTACTAAATGAATTACTGATTAGATGAAGCAAAGACGGCCCAGCACGATAGCAAACAACAATATGGAATGCAAAGAATGCTTAAGAATTTGAGGAACAAAATAAACTTGCGAAAAGTGGGCCACAGGAGGGAGGATTGGTTCAGAGACAGGCCATAGAACCATTGGGCAAGGTTAAGCCAGGCAAAAAGTCTGCCACAGATAGCAAAGCGACCAGCGAAATGTGCGCAGAGACACCGTTTTATGTACGCAGGCAGAGGAGATTGGGGATAGAATGGAGCTAGTCAAGGCAACGGCAAAGGCAAAAAGCGCTGAGAATGAAGGAACAATAACCAAAACAAACATCCGCACACAAGCCAATGAACGTCAGTCAGAGACGGGCAACGCAGGACACGTGCCGGGGCCCACCGCTAGCGAAATAGTGCAAAGCGAAATGCATGTGAATGGCTATCGGGGAAGGCTGCGGCTATTTATACCCTGCCAGCACACAAACGCGGAACCGGCTCCTCACAAATCCGTGCGGCCTTAGCCCCTGCCTAAAACAAAAGCGGCAAAAACGCAAAGCCAGCGAGAATTGAAATATGGTTGGCGCCCTGTAGGGGAGAAATGGCACCACCTTGAAAGCATTTAGTCCGGGATTTCTTTTATGTCGCATTGCACTTAGTAAATTGTAAAAGATAGCTTCAGTTTTGAGACAAAGCCGCTCGTGAAGCTGGTTAAACGAGCTTTGTAAAAGGGAAATCAAGTGCTGGCAAGGGTTAAGGACTTCGGAACATGTTTAAATCAGCTATGCCCACTAGAAACTAACCAATGTAGATTGCCAGTTCTCATAGGAGTTGCTTTATTGGTTTAGCTTGGAAAAGTTTCCTTTCCCCATACACAAATAAAACGCCGCTTGTGGTGGGAAAGTAGTTGCTTGAAGATAAAGATGTAACAGAATTAAACTGGAAAATTTATTAACTGCTAGATACTGGAATGCTAATAACAATGTCAATTGTATAAAAATTAGGAAAAGTTTAGTTCATCGTGTGGAACTCCTTCTACTTGGCAACACTTCGATAGAATTGGCAGCATCTTTTTGGCGTGCAGAACTAAATTACTTAAAACTGTCAACAGCTCATAATCTTGATCAGCTCTAACAGCAAAGTCGATATAGCCGTGTCCGTCCGTCTGTCTGACTTTAAAGTTTCCTTCTGTCTGTTGTATACATTTGCACAAACTGAATAAAACTAACGAAATAACGAACACAGTGGCGTATTAATGTATCAATGGGCGCGACGAGGCCTTAAAGTTTGCTATAAAAATCACACATACGCCACGTTGTCAATTTGAATTTGAAAGTCTGGCAAGGTATTTCAATTTTGATACAAAATAATAACAAAATAAAATAATACCGAAACGATTTTCGGTTCCCGTACAGGTACCGGTATGACCCGAAATGAATGTTTCGGTAAAAGTTTCTCAAATGCCTGTTGGATATCCAAGTCCGCTGCCACAAAGTACTCCTTGGGGTGGAGTCCATCCAGGACGAAATTGACCACTCTGTGTAGCTGTTCTGGTGTTCCATGTCCCAGTCGAAAGCCAAACTGGAATTTCGGGATCCTCCTTTTGATTGCTGGACTCTCCAGAATACTTCACAATAGGCATCTTTCCAGCAGCTTGCCAAATGCTGGGAGGGGGTCTGTAGGAATTCATTTCGTTTAGAGGCTTCCAGGGTTTGTGAAGCATCACAATGTTGGCACTTTTCATGCAATGGTGAAGTAGCTGAGGCGTAGAGCTGCATTGAATATGAGCGATAGGAACAATGAGTGGCCGGGTGGCTCAGCGGCTAGTGTGCGCGACCGCTGTGCAAGAGGTCGTGGGTTCGATCCCGCCTCGGAACATCTAATGAAAAGTTTTTTCTTTGAATAAAATTTACACCCGGTCACCCCTCTCTGCTGTTGGCGCCAGCTTTGTAGTAATTAGCAATGAAAAAAGTTTCTCAAACTGCCGCTCGGACTCGGCGTTAAACTGTAGGTCCAACTGTAGAACCAAGAGCTTGAGAGAGGCTCGGCTTTGGCCCTTTGGGGCTGTGTCAAGCCATTTTACAATAGGAACAATACCGCCTTGCGAGGGAGTAGCTTTATTTTGTCCTATTGTCCAACTCGTCTTCACCGGGAGTGTTGTTGCTTTTTAGCGAGCCTATCTCACTCTTGACCTTCTCAAACGTGATGTGTTTTTGGTAGGCAGGGTCATTTGTAGAGGAACGTCCAGTGAGTTCTGAACCAGTTGCAGCCTATTATTGGTTGAGGCAGAGCTAAAAGGCTGGAATATTTCCTCGAGGTTGCAGGCAAAGGCTTCAGCTCGGCCTTGTGGATGTTTGGCCCATGTGCCATCAGAATTCCTGACCAGAAATTTCGGTTGCACCTGCCTCTTGTACCTCCTAGTGAGCCTCCAGAGAGCAAACTTGGAGTCCTCATAAGGGGTGGCATCTTCAAGAAGCTTGTCTGTGGCCGCTTTCTTGATTTTGGCCAGGACTTTCCTTACCCGATTCGCAATCCGCCTTTATACTCTGTCGATCGCAGGGTCATTGGTTCACGTGTACCCCCTCCACAGGCGTTTTTTCAGCGCTGTTAGTCCCTTTTGCAGCTGGGGTCAACACCAAACTTTCACGAGTTGTTGGCAGCAGTTTTGATTTTGCACAAGAACGAGTCAATGGCATCATCAACATGCTGAGTGGACAGGATCTCCATATTAAGATAGAGGGAGTCACTCAGCTCGTCCTGAAACCTGCGTAAATCAGACCCAGGGGTTTGGGGGTTGTTTGGGGACTCAGGCCCACAAATTGCCAGGATGGGGAGATGCCCAGTCGGGTTTGTCGGAACGTGGTTCCCCAAAGAATGCCTTCTGGCACACTTCTTTTTACTAGGAAGAATGCACTACCAACTTTTGCAGTATGATAGAAGGCATATAATCTGTATGAAAACTGATGCACGTTCCTTTTGGAAGTAGGTTAGAAGCAAAGAAGTCTGCACAACATGCTATTGAAAACCAATAAGTAAAATGAGACCCAAACGATTGACGAGCGTTTGATTTTTGCAAACATGTTCTTTATCTAGAGCCGAGCGTTTTTACGAAGTTGAACCAACAACAACAACAACCCATGCAAACGTCGCTTCTAATAGAACAGTTCCTGCTGCGTTTCGCCCCTATACAAAAGCGAAAGGAAGATTGCAGGTTTTTGCAACAACTTCTTAGTGGCAAAAGTTGTATACGGGATGTTCTTCTGGCATGCAGTCAAGTCCGACTGGGTGGTCAGACGACAGATCATACTCCTCATGTACTGATATGAGGTGTCCTGGCAGCCCCTTATTAAGGGTGATTTTTTAAGAGCTATAGGAAAAATGCATGAAATCCTTATTTGAATCGATAGTACGGTCCATATAATTTAATGTTTGAAGATTATTTCATGCAAATGTTGACCGTGACTGCGCCTCAAATGGTCCATCCGCTTAGTCCAATTTTGGCATACTCTTTCCAACATTTCGGCCGGTATCTCACGAATAAATGCTTCAATGTTGTCTTCCAATGTGTCAATTGAAGCGGGCTTGTCTGTCTAGGCGGCCAATTGACCGGTCCTGAACGAGAAATAGAATGTTCACCGAACTCGCCTCTCAATAAGTCCATTGTTGCCGGCGTGGGCATGTGGCACCGTCTTGTTGAAACCACATGTCATGCCAGTCAAGCTCTTGCATTTTGGGCAAAAAAAAAGTTGGATATCATCTCACGGTAGCGCTCACCATTCACAGTTACGTTACGATTCGCATCATCTTTGAAGAAGTACGGTCCAATGATGCCACCAGCCCATAAACCGCACCAAAACTGTGACTTTTTCTGGATGCATTGGTAGCTCTTGCAATGCTTCTGGCTGACATTCACTCCAAAATCGACAATTCTGCTTATTTACGTACCCATTGAGCCAAAAATGAGCTTCAACTTTCCAAGAGCCTACTCACCGAAAATTCTACGTTGCGGTAGGTCGTTCGGCTTCAATTCTTGCACCAGCTGTATTTTGAAAGGCTTCACACCTAAATCCTTCCTCAAAATTTTAAACGCTGTTGAGTAACAGAGGCCCAATTGCTGCGAACGGCGACGAATCGATAATTGATGGTCATCATTAACACTGGCCGATACAGCTGCGATATTTTCTTCAGTTCGCACTCTACGTAAGCGTGTTGATGGTTTAATGTCCAACAATGTAAATTTGGTGCGAAATTTAGTCACAATAGCCCGAATAGCCGCTTCAGTGGGTCGATTAAACTGACCATAAAATGGAAGAAGCGCGCGATGAACTTTCTTAACAGAGCACGCATTTTGATAATAAAATTCAATAATTTGCAAGCGTTGTTCGTTTGTAAGACGATTCATGGTTAAATTATAGACCAAACTGAAGATGTTTGACAGTGAAACAAAACACGAAACGTGCGTGAGCTGTTTAAGCCAGTGTTGCCAAAAAGATAATAGCTAAGAAATCACCATTTACATGTAGAAATCCAAGCAGGTGGGTGTATCACGCCTATTATATGGATAGTAGGTGGGTCTTCCAGTGGCCAGGACTTGTGAGGACGGAGTTTATGACTGTCGGTGTTGTTTTCGGATTTTAAACTTTCTGTGCATTCTGTGAAGTTAAGTCGTGTCGGCTTATGTGGTGTTTTGTTGCTTAAAACTGACATGCACAAGTACGCACGAAATCTGATCATGCAACACGAACACGTCGTGTTGAGTCGTGCTTGTCCGAGACACTAAGAAAAACGCAACACGAGCCCAACTCGACCTTAAACCGAGTACATGTCGTACAGATTTTATTGTTGAAGTTTTGATGAAGCACACGTGGCGTATGGGCAATTTTCGTGGCCTCGTTGCAACCATTAAAACTGAAATTTAATTTTTGTTTGAAATTTTATTATCTTGTAGCTTTATCGGCTTGTCATTTCTATTCACCTGCGGAGTGATAGTAAAGATTTTTGTCAAAATTTTTTCGGGTATCTTAAAATGGTCTAAAAGGCTTCACTTAAACTGGATCTGGGCAAAACTAATTGTACATCTTCAGGTCGTTTAAAACCCCTCCAGCTGTGTTTTTTTCCGCTTTACAACTTTTATTGCCACGACACGTTCAGTTAGTATGACGAATTTGTTCAACAGACCAGTAGCCTAAAACGCCGGATAATACAAAAGGCAATAACAAAATAAGTCAATAAAATTGACAACAGTTTTTTTTTTTAATTCTCTCGCTCTCTCCCTGTTCTCTGAGGGGGATGGTGGAGCACAGGGGCAGTTGACATAGGCAGTGGCTGTTCATAAAAAAAGAAAACAAAACTTAATGGATTTCACAGACACTTTGGCTGCCTGGCGGGTCTCCAAGAGGCCAACGCGCGTGAAAAGCGAGAAAATGCGAGGAAAGAACTTTGAAGTAATTTGTGACAGAAATTGCACGTCAAGGCAAAGTTCTGGCTGAGATGCGACGATTTTTATTTATGTTTGAGTTTTAAGGCATAAAGTTGCTTCCTCACACTCGCATTCAAGGGTAAAATATTGTAATTTCCACATTGGGGTTTGCTACGCTTTGGGGGCGGAGGGGGGTCACCTAATTTGTGTGTCTGTTTTGTGTTTGTGTTTGGTTTCTGGTTGAGTTTGTTTACCCAGCTCTCAGCTGAGCTGGCAGCACACACACACACACACACGCACTCACTCACCTACAAACACTCAGTTGAGTTCAAATGCATTCGCAGCTTTATTTGTTATTTATTTTGACGAGTTTTGTGTTTTTGTCTCGTTTCGTAAGCTGATAACACGCGCTAATGCTGCGATGGGGCCAGGGGGGAGGGGATCGGTACCTTTTTGAATTAGAAGCGACGGCAAATAACTTTTATTAATAAATTTGATTTACGCGCCACAGATTTGTATTTTGCTATCGTTTTCTTATTGTTTTAAAATTGATTGAATTTCCTTTCAGTCAGGATTATGCAAAAAATTGGCTTGCTACAATTTTCTTCTTCTGCGTTCCTCTGTGGGTTTTACAACCGGCGGCAAATTTGGATTCCGCAACACGCGCACGCATAGTCTTGTAGCAGCTGGTGGGTGCCCCAGGGGGGCGGAACGGGGCGTTGGGCGGTCACTTGCCCGATTTCCGACACACGACCCACGCGTTTTACACAGCACGACGTCAACTTTAGCACTGAGAAAACAAATTCTGTGCGGGTCCGTGTCGCCTCTCACATTGGGGGTTCAACGACGCTCTCTCGCCCGCTCGGTGTCGGTGTCTGCAGCAGCGATTGGAGCTTTGAACGCGCTTTACCATCAGGGGCTTTGCTTCCGTTGCTCCAGTTCGCTTTGGCGCCCAGACAACAACTGATACGGCAGGCACTGGGGCTAGCAGTAAAAGCAGTAGCAGTAACAGCAGCTGTGCTGTGGGTTTGTTTACAGTTATTTGGCGCACGCGGCTTTCTCTCTCGGATGGGGGAGCCTTATTTCTGCTCTCACGCATGTTTGCTGCAAAGCAGTGCTGGAAAGTAATGCAAAGATTTGAATATGGATAGATAACGGTTTCTTATGAATACGAATACAAATACGAAGACGAATACAAACACAACAAATTCAAAAGCAAATCCTTCATTAAGGACACTTGCTAGCCTCAGGATAGAAGAATTGCAAAAATGTACAGTCAATTTTGAGCACATTTTGAGGTACTAAACAGAGAACAAAATCAGCTGTAAATGTATCGAAATCATAACATTTTGTTGGCGAAAGTCAGCAAAGCACGCTTCTTCTACTCTCAGAAAAAACCCGATTATTTTGAACTTGAATTAAGTACAAACGGTGTAATTTTACGGTGGGTAAGAGAAATACTTGATCCAAGTACAAAATTCTTGGACCAAGTACGACTTTTTCAATCCCGGCATACTTGTTTTAAGACTGTTTCATGACATTTCGAAAAAATTTTTATACCCTTCAAGGGTTTATAAAGGATGTTTAAAGGAGATTAGACACAAAGTATATTGATAGGAGAGGGTGTGGTGCTCGTCGTCGTCGTGCTGTGTGTGTTTAAAAGTCAAAGCTTTGAGAAGTCTTGGTACAAATACGCTGAAGTCGGAACCGGCGGACGGGATTATAAGCAAGCGACGGTCGAATTTAGGGACTTCTTGGAAACGCCAAACGTTATTTCCAGTTCAAAAATTGAAGATATGTAATGTATAGGTGTAGTTAGAAAATTTTTTCAAAAATGTCCTAAAAAGATATATTTTATCTACAAATCGTTAAATGGATGAAATAAGACGATGAAAAATCTGAGAATTTTAAGAAACGTACTCAATTATCTTAAATCACAAATTTCAAGAATTGGTTAGATTAATCTAAAGGTTTAGTTAGTTAAATAGTGTTGAAGTAAAATATATTAAAAAATTTTTTCAAGGTGCTACAAAACTCGCGGTTAATTTTTTATTTTATCTTTTTGATCTTATTATCCCAAGTTATTCTTAAACGAGTTTTTTGTATTGAACCAAAGAAGCCTGGAAATATCCAAATGTCATGAATTCATTTCTTTGATAGAGCTACTGTAGGTCAGAAATTTACCATCATTCATTAACAAAGCAATAGGATCCAGTTGAGACTTTTAAGAACATAAACGCTTAAAAATAATTCGCATTTTCCGTTTTCTTTTCGGAGCTAGCATTATAATTCAATTTTGTACTCAATCCATCATATACGCGCTTTTCATGAATTTTTCATCTTACTGCAGGTACAAAATGTTCTTGATTCAGGAAATTTTGTGCTCATTTTAATAATAATAAAACACATTTTTCGGTTTCGTAACTCAATTTAAGTACACGCTAGTAAGAATCGTACTTGAAAACTTAAGTACAAAACGGTATAAATTCAATCCCGTTTGGTGTAGAACGTTGAGTGTACCCACCCGACAATTGTTAGCAAGAGCGGATCGATTTTCCGATAATTTTCTCAAAGTGTTCTCTAACAAAACATTTAAGAATGTATTCCGTTTCCGGTCCGAGAACGTTAGTTCTTGATTCGCATCTTTGAGTCTGTTCTCAGTGACTGAAACTGAAAACTTTTCCATTCCTTTTTTGCTACCAATAGTGTGTCGAGAACGAATTCAAAAACGTGTTATAAACGTTTTCTTTTGCGTTAACACAGTGCTCCACTAAACTTTAATACCATCGAGACCCACCAATTTTGAAAGCTACTAGTGGTAGTCGAAAAACCCCGGCTGGGCTTGGTCTGACTGGCTAAGGTTTTTTTATAGTTACCCTTGCAGAGGGTATTATAAAATTGTCCGAAAGGAAGCATCTCCGACCACATAAAGTATATAAAGTTTATATATTCTTGATCAGCATGACGAGCTGAGTTGATTTAGCCCTGTCCGTCTGTCCATCCGTCTGTTTCTATGCTATCTCCTCCGTCAGTATTAAAGCTATCCTCACCAAACTTTGCACGAAGTCTTTTGGTACAAATACGCTGCACATTTGTCGGAACCGTCAAAGGAACGATCGGTCGAAATACTAGTTTTAGTGAGAAAAACTTTTTTTGTTTTCTATGGAAACGCCTCCAAACTTCGTATTTCTTAGTTTACTATGCTTTTCCATGACTCCACTAAAATTGGTCGAAATCTGACATCTTTATAGAATTGCTCCCATAGAAAAGTAAGGTCCGAAAAGTAGTCTTATTTAAAAATACGAACTGCAAGGGTATACAAAACTTCGGCCTAGCCGAAGTCCCCTGTTTTTGTAATAGACTCCTAAAGTTTTCAAAGAAAATTGGCGGGCTGGATAACATTTATACAGCACACCTGCAGAAAGGGAAGGATACACTCCTACCATTCCTCCGGAAGATCATGACAAGCAGTCTGGCAACTGGGTATATCCCATATGCTTGGCGCAGAGCAAGGGTAGTCTTCATCCCCAAGGCAGGGATGAAGGATATAACTAACCCTAAGTATTTCAGACATCAGCTTGACATCGTTTTTATTGAAAATGACAAAAAAGTTGGTGGACAACAGTATTCGCAATACTCTGCTAAGGGAGGCACCCCTCCAGCCAACACAGCACGCGTACAGAGCAGGCCGTTCAACAGAAACAGCACTGAATGAGCACGGGAAAATGCTCGAGAAAACAATAGAAGAAAAGGAAGTGGCCCTATGCGCATTCCTAGACATTGAGGGAGCATTCGACAACACATCCCACAGTGCTGTCAAGAATGCTCTAATTAGAAGAGGAATAAACCCCACAATAGGCAGATGGATAGATTCACTTCTACGATACAGGAAAGCCTCTGCGTCCAGGGCATAACATGTCAGGAATACGCAGATTACATCGACATCCTAGCTAGAGGAAAGTACGTAGAAACCCTATGTGACATAGTCCAGATGGGACTGATATGGTCAAGGAGGTTGGGCTCAACCTAAGCCCTGCAGAAACCATCATAGTACCGTTCTCTAAAAAATACAAGCTAAGTAGAATGAGGCCAATACGCCTGCCTCATTACACCGGAAAAGGAGGTCAAATATCTTGGCATCGTCTTTGACAACAGGCTAAGATTCGACAAGCACATACTCAGAAAACCTAAGCCCTGCAGTTATTCGGGGTTAAGTCAATCCCAAACGTTGTCAGAAGTCGGAAATTCGAACAGGATTGACTTGATCTCGGATTTTTCAACATGGGATTGATTTTAGCTTGTTATCCGAACTCGACTTGATCCCTTAGTAGGGTCAAATCAAGAAGGCCCGATATTGACTTATGCTCGAAATTCGTACTTGATTTGATCTAGAATTCGGCTTGCTGCAGTCTGCAAAAGATTATAATGACCTCGATATTCGAACTGCACTCAATCCCAAAAAGGATTGCTACAAAATGACTGAGATTGAGATTAAAATGACTTGAGATGTGCAATCTAGTAGTCCGCGGAGTGCTCAATGTCAATAACAAATATGCAAAATTCCTCGCTTAATAATAAAAGTGTGACCTTTCGTATTTACAATAGATATCCTGAATCGAAGGCACACAGAAAAAAAGATCATATCATACGGGTATTTTAGGTATCAAATTGCAGATGAAGGCCGATCTGCAAAAATACCAAGATGATACCCTTTTGAAATACCCTTTTGATATGAAAATAGTTATATTATAGGGTAAACTTGATATTGAAATTGATATTGGAATTGATATATTTGCAAATGAAGGCCGATTTGATCTTTTTTTTCTGTGCATACATACATACATAGCTATACCGATCACGCGCATTTAATCAAGGCGAAGATTAATATCGTAGGATTATCCGAACTCTAGTCATTAGTCACGATCGAAGTCCCGCCTCAACGTAGTGAACAGCCAAAGTGAAATGTTAGAGCTGGGTCTTAGTACACTTTACTGCAGCATACTTTTCGGCTTACAATAAAATTTAGTTTGAATGAGTAATTACGCACAAGTTCATGTCTAATCAAATAAGTTCACTGTCCCGTATCAATTTGGTTTCCTGCTGTTCTAATGGCGAAGTTTCAGCTGTAGTCCCATTATTTTCACCACCATCTTCCTCCTCCGCCTCTGCGGTAGCTTCGGTTTCCGTTTCTCGTACGCCATCTTCGCAGACGGTTAATGGTTTGCGTTCCAGCAGCGGTCGCGGCAAGCGACTGAGAAAAGCCGTACAGTATGTCTGAATGGACTCACATTGCCCAGGTGCACTGGTGACCACAAAAGCGCAAGTTTGAATGATGTCGTGCGGAGTGTTGTCCATATACTGAAACACTATATGCTGCTCCTCCACGTCACCATGCGCAACAACTTTGCCATGCAAACTGAGAGGAGAGATTAATTTTGGATTAGCTGAACAGCAGTGGAAATTAGTGTGCGCAATTTCACTCACCCGACGGGTTCGCCTGTAATTTTCATTTCCAGCTCTTCATATTTCGACAGAACATAATCAAAGCGTTCCTTGGCATCGGTCTGCTCCATCTTTTGGAAGATTAAATGTTAAAAATAAAGCCTCCAATCAGCAAAGTTTGAAGCGATACCTACATCTTCTATACAATGATTTGGAGGAATGCATATGGAAAGCTGAGGTAATTTGAGAATACAAATTTAGTTTGGGAATTCAATCAGAAAACAATTTGTAGTACTTGCCGACTCTCCAGCTAAGATTAAAATCAAAAAAACGCGAAGCGGTTTGGTTAACTCCATTGCTGATCCGCTCGATAATCAACTTCGACTGGGCAAAAGCAGTGGAAGTCAAATGGTCATTAAATAGAGACAGCAAACTGAATAAATTCATAACCATTGTTCTCGCATCGCTTCATTGTCGGATGTGACGTCAGGTTAATTATAAAACAAAAACAAAAGCCCTTCAGGCCATGCACAATCTCTCACGCTAAGTTACAAATGGAAAATTGGCTAAAAAATATGAATTTCTCTTAAATGAAGAATTCCGCATTTATTCATCTGACAATAGTTATACCCCGTACCACAAATAGTATAATAAGTAGCAAATATATGTAACAGACAGTAGAAAGCATCAATAAATTGGTTCGATCTTGTGTGCGAACAGATTGGTAGAACACATGAGATAAATAACTATTACATTCGACAAAAATTTTCAACAAAAAACCTAGAAAAACGTTCAGAATAACTTATGGAATCGCCATCCATAATAGCCTCCATTTTTATACCCTTGAAGGAAGCATCTCCAACCACATAAAGTATATATATTCTTGATCAGCATGACGAGCTGAGTTCATTTAGCCTTGTCCGTCTGTCCGTCTGCCTGTTTCTATGCTATCTCATCCGTCAGTTTTAAAGCTATCTTCACCAAACATTCAACGAAGCCTTTTGGTACAAATACGCTGCACATTTGTCGGAGCCTGCCGGATCGGATGACTATAGCATATAGCTGCCATAGGAACGATCGGTCGAAAAACTAGTCTTAGTGAGAAAAACTTTTTGTTTTTAATGGAAACGCCTCCTATTATCATTGGCTTACTATCCTTTTCCATGATTCCACTAAAGTTTGGTCGAAATCGGATGACTAATATATATACTCCCATAGGAACGATCGGTCGAAAAAGAAGTTCGAGTGAGAAAAACTTTTTTGTTCTTAATAAAAACGTCCTTATCATTGGCATACACTTATTTTATATACTTTTACACAATTCTAGGAACGATCGGTCGAAAAACTAGTTCTAGTATGAAAAACTTTTTGTTTTTAATGAAAACGTCCTTATCATTGGCTTACACTTATTTTAAATACTTTTACACAATTCTACAAAGTTTGGTCGAAATCGGATGACTATTATATATAACTCCCATAGGAACGATCGGTCGAAAAAGAAGTTCGAGTGAGAAAAACTTTTTTGTTCTTAATAAAAACGTCCTTATCATTGGCATACACTTATTTTATATACTTTTACACAATTCTACAAAGTTTGGTCGAAATCGGATGACTATAGCATATAGCTGCCATAGGAACGATCGGTCGAAAAACTAGTCTTAGTGAGAAAAACATTTTTGTTTTTAATGGAAACGCCTCCAAAGTATGATTACTTTAGTTTACTATCGTTTCCCATGATTTCACTAAGTTTGGTCCAAATCGGATGACTATAGCATATAGCTGCCATAGGAACGATCGGTCGAAAAACTAGTTCTAGTATGAAAAACTTTTTTGTTTTTAATGAAAACGTCCTTATCATTGGCTTACACCTATTTTATATACTTTTACACAATTCTACAAAGTTTGGTCAAAATCGGATAACTATAGCATACAGCTTCCATAGGAACGATCGGTCGAAAAACTAGTTTTAGTGATAAAAACTTTTTCGTTCTTAATGAAAGCGTCCTTATCATTGGCATACACTTATTTTATATTCTTTTACACAATTTTACAAAGTTTGGTCGAAATCGGATGACTATGGCATATAGGAGGAAACCTTTTTTGTTTTTAATGAAAACGTCCTTTTTATTGGCATATTCTTATTTTATATACTCTAACACATTTCTACAAAAATTTATCAAAATCAGATATAGCTGCAGTATGAATGATCGGTCGAAAAAGAAGTTCTAGTGAGAAAAACTTTTTTGTTTTCAATGGGATCGCCTTTAAATTTCGTAGTTAACTATGCATTATGTTTTCCATGAGACATCTATATAGTATAGATCCCATAGAAATGTAAGGTTTTTTTGTGACCCTATTGCATCTAAGTTTTTACAAGCTATTGACACTCCTAAAAATAACTTATGTTGTAGTGTTTGTTTTGATTTTAATATAAGACATTTGTTGTGTTGTGCGGTTAAACGGTATAATTTTGCGAATTTCGCGATTTTTGGACCTTAGGAACCTTCGCGGCCATGCGAATAACCATTGACCAAAATTATCGCGGTTTCTTTACTATTTCCCGCCCGTTTTCTTGAAATCAGAATCCTCCAAAGTTTTATAACAAACGAACATTTTGCAAATTTCGCGGATTCTTCTACTTGGAAACCTTCCTGGGCAAGCGTCGATCAATTTCCCAAAGTTTTAGCGAAAACTTAAATTTTGCAATTTTCGCGGTTTTTGGACCGTTTTCCGCAAATTTTTTCTACTTAGAAACCTCGGGCAAGCGTTCATCCATTCCCAAATTTTCATTGCAATCGGATGAACGCTATAATTTTGCAAATTTCGCGGTTTTTGGACCATTTCACAGACATGAGACACAGCCTATAACACTTTTCTGATCGACATGAACTTACTGTGAAAAATTCGTGAAGATCGGTTCAGCGGTTTAGACGCCCATAAGGGACAAACATACAAACATACTTTCACTTTTATATAGATGTATAGATAAAGGTAAGTATTTTGTGTGTGATTTATCATTGGGTAGTATGTTTTCTTATCAGGTGAGTGGTATTGTGCATCAAATGGTAAGTTGTAGCATGTAAGTTGTATTGTGTTTATGGACAGGTAAGTAGTTTTGTTTTGAAATAAGTATTATTAAGGTATGATAATATGATACGGTAAGTAAATATGGTAGGTTTAAGGTGGGTATGTACAATGTGGTTGGGTTTTCAGGTATACATAGGTGGAATTTCAGTCTTTTCGTAATATATGACAGGTGGGTTTTTGAAGGGTAAGCCAATATCCTTCGGTTAGCCAATTCAGTGGGATGGATCCTCTGAAGTCTCCGTCTTACCCTGATCCCCTTTATACTTCTTCTTCTGAGCAGGCGTCTGGCAAGGTTGTTTGGGTGGCATGCTACCTTGTCAAGGTAACGTGCGGCTTGTCTGTTTTTGGTAGCACCGACCATAGGGACACCACAATCTCTCTCTATGTCCCTGGTTCTGATGAACGACTCTGCACCAGTGACTCGTCTGAGAATTTTTGCCTGAAAGACCCTAATTTTGTTCAGGTGGGTCTTGGCGGCGATGCCATACACCTGGATGCCATACCTCCAGATCGGTGCCAGGATCACTTTGTACATCAGAGACAACTTGTTGTTTTCGTTAAGGAGCCAGCCCATCCTTGTTGCCTTGCTTCTCAACATGCCAGCCACTTCCGAGGAAAGCTGTTTAAACGTAAGTCTCTTGTCAAGTGTGACCCCAAGGTACTTATGATCCGTTTTGTTTGGGAGCACCTCTCCGTGAAGGAAAACTCCAGGGCATATGTCTCTTCTGAGTGTGTGAGTGACACAGACACATTTCTCAGGGTTGACTGAGATATTCCACCTGCTGGCCCAGTTCTCAAACCTTTTCAGGTATTCCTGCAGTGTATCTGTTGCAGCATAGATGAACTTATCCCGTGACATTATCGCTGTGTCTTCAGCAAACGTCGCGATCAGCAGATCCTGCGAGTCTGCGATGGGAATATCAATCGATGAGGGCATGTCTGCGGTGAAAAGGCTGTACAGGGTTGGGCCAAGTACCATCAAGAAGACCACCCTGTGTAGTTGTTCGGGTGTGCCATGTCTTAGGCGACATTACAATGCTTGCACTTTTCCAGGCACAAGGGAAGTAGCTGAGGCGTAGTGCAGCGTTAAAGATGAGCAACAAGAACAAAATTGCCCTATGAGGGAGCAACTTTATTGCTCTGTTGTTAATCTCATCCTCTCCCGGGGCTTTGCTATTTTTGAGCGATCTTATTTCACCTTTGACCTCCTCTAGGGTTATGGGTGCAGTTGGCAGCGCCATTTGGAGTGGGATTTGCAGAGACTCCTGCATCAATTGAGGCAGTCTATTGGCTGAGGCAGTGGTAAAAGGCTGGAATCTTTCCTCCAGGTTGCAGGCAAACGCTTCAGCACGATCCTGAGGATGCTTAGCCCATGTACCATTAGGTTTCCTGACTGGAAATTTTGATAGTGCGTGCCTCTTGTACCTCCTGGTAAGCTTGTAGAGGCAAATTTGGAATCTTCATTGGGCGTGTCATCCTCAAGAAGTTTGTTTGTGGCCTCTTTTTTGATCGTGGCCAGGACCCTTCTCACCCTGTTTGCAACCCTCCTGTAGATACGATCAAAGGCAGGATCGTATGTGCGGGTGTACTCCCTTCTCAGGCGTTTCTTGAGCTCAATCAGTCCCTCAGCTGCCGGTGTCAAAACCAAATCTCCACGTGTTTTATGTGTGGGGAGTGGGTTGGCTGGTGCGGCATTGACAGCAGCAGCTTTGATTTTGCCCAAGAACAGTATGATGGCGTCGTCTACGTCTTGCGTTGAAAAAATATCCATGTTGACTAGGAGGGAATCGCTCAACTCATCCTGGAATCTTTTCAGATCCGAACCCGATGAGATAATCCTGCCTCTGCTCGGTGTTGTTTGAGCAAACAGGTTCAAAGTAGCCAGGATGGGTAGATGATCCGACGTCAGGTCATATTCCCCCCGCACAGTTAGGAGGTGCCCTGGGAGCCCCTTTGTAGAGGTAGAAATCCAAGCAGGTGGGTGTACCTCTCCTATTATATGGGTAAAGTGTTGGTCGACCAGTTGCCAGGGCCTGCGTGGCGTCTCAGTACCTCAAAGCCTGAGGAGCTCCATGGAAGTGTTGGTGGCAGGCTCCAATAAGCAACTCGCCGAAAAATGTGGACACCATTACAGCTGCTAGTTGGGTGTAGTTGTTGGTGATAGGGTGTAGGTGGTAGTGTATCAGCTCCTGCTTCACTAATACACATGCCCCACCTCTAGGCCGGCCTCCTGGCTATAGCAGGCATATCCTTCCATTCTAAAATATGTACCAGAAAAGTTTCCGAGATCAGCATGATGTCGATTTCAGTGTTAGTTAGGAAGAGTTTAAGCTCGTTAGCATTCGGGATGATGCTACGAGCGTTCCACGATCCCAGGCGCAATGAAGTCGTTATTATTCGGTCTGGTAATTTGGCTTAGAGGCTCGGAGCTCCCTTATCTCCTTTAGCAGCTCAGCAATAGTGGCCTGGAGTCCATTTATGGTTTGCTGCATGGAGAGTATAATTTGCGTGAGCGAGCCATCCATGTCAGGGTTGTGCAGGTGAATATCCTGGGTGGCATTGTGGGTTGAGCAGCCTTGTGTTGCTCCCCACTGAGGGGGGTGGGCATCCGGGTGGGATGTGTGGGTTGAGCGACCCTTCGTTGCTCCCCACTGCTGAGGGTGGGCATCCGGGTGGGTTGAGCGACCTTGAGTTGCTCCCCCATGGGGTTTGTTTTGACCGTGGGTTGGTTTCCTGCCTCCTGTGCCCTGCTGGCCTGCTCGTGACGCGACTGCGTACTAGAGTCCTTGCTGCACGATTGAGGTAGATTTGGCTGCTTGGATGTAGCGTTGCGTGGGCATTCGTTGTCCATTTCTGGCCATAGGGGTTCTGTTGATGCCAGATCCTCGGCTTTTCATCCTGCGAACGTAAACAGGCCACTTTTTGTAAGACGCCATGTGGTTTTTGCCACAGTTTGAGCATCTAAGATCAGCTTCAGTCTTTGCCTGGCAGGCATTAGAGTTGGTCCAATGGTCTTGACCACACCTTTCGCATTTCGCCATTTTAGTGCAGTAGTTTTTTGTATGATCAAGCACAAAGCATCTAAAACGGTGACTCTTTGGCGTCCCACTTTTATGATCCGAAGTGCCTCTCGGTTGTTGTCTGCCTTCTTAATGTCCACAAATCATACATTTAGTTTTGGAGCCTCCTCAGTGCTATCTTGGCCATCAGAGGGTTGCACCTTGCCTCTAGGGTTGTATATGTTGACCACAACATGCCCCATACCACAGAAAGCAGACTCAATCTGTGATTTTGGTGTCGAAGCAGCCAAATTGCGCACAACCACAGGAAGGGTCTTTCTTCGGCTAGGCAGAAGTGGGTATACTGTATCCTTTTGGTCGAAAGTACTCCTGTTATTTCTCGGTGTATGTCAGAGTCTTTCGCAAACACTCGCAGATCTCCGTTTGGGGCCATTTTAAACTCGTATGAGTCCTGGTCGACTTTTTCATGGCGTGGATATCATCAACACCAGGAACCGTGATTGGTCTTGGCTTAGGTGGCACCTTTGCATTTTGAGCAGGGATTGGTGGTTGTTGGTCAATGGAGCGATCATCTGCGTTCTGAATCCCCTCCAGTTGGTTGTCATCGAGTTGCTCTTCCTCGTTTTGTGCTATGGCAGCAAACTGGTTGGAGTTCACAGGAGCGTCAGTATCTCGGCCTTTTTTGGGTCGGTTTTTGGGGGAATCCGTTCCTCGCCGTTTTTTGGGCTTTATGTTTTGCCTGGGTTCAGATGAAGGCTTGAATTCTGGCATGTTTTCTGACTGGTAGTGCAGGCAAGGCTTGCCGGCTCTACTTAATTGAACATTATTTACAGTTGTAGATTTCTGTGCCGCAGCGCTGGTTGTTGGCAGCTCCAAGTTGTTAGGGCCATCTCCCCTTAGTTTGGGTGCTCTCAAAATTGAGTTGAAATATGTCTCAATTTGAAATGGTAGCAGAAACTCGAAATGAGGTACTGCTGGTTGTTGTTATTGTTGTTGTTGTAGTTGCGGTTGGTTGCCAAAGTTTTGGAATTTTTGCTTTGTTTCAGTTATTTGTCGACAAATAATCAAAACAAAACAAAAATTCCGCTACAAAACATTTTCAAAACGGCTGCCTAAATAAGCAAACAGCCCATTAATGCCGAATACCGAATGCAAATAGAATCAATCGCGTATAAAAGCAATAAAATTTCGCGAAATTCCACAACTTCTTTCTATCATCCGAAGAACATGAAACTGGTACAACTATTGTATGCTGTGCCATCATATTGGCCAGTTGTTTTGTGAGAATTAGAAGACAACAACAGTAGACCCCACCGGTGTGGAAAACAATGTAAACGTGAGGCTGGCCAATGTCCGAAACGTAAGAGTTATTATTGAACTCAATGGACGTACTCCTGGTGTTCGGTTGATTGTTGATTAATTGCGATTGCATTGAAATCGCTTTCCAGCAAACTTATATCGCAATAAAATCTTACTTATTACTAGAAAACAATTTTTGGTTATTCAAATGCACAAAATGAAAAGTCAAGGTAATGAGAATAGAATCAATGGCCGTGTTGAACTGAAGGAACTTGCAATTATACATGTTCAATGATCTTCGCGCGCTGAATTCAAGTGATAAAGTTATCATAATGGCCATGATAGAAGCGTGTATCGGGGAAATAGTACGCTCCTTTAAAAGTGATACTGCTACCACCAGCTGTAGTTGTATATCGATAGGCTTCTATATATTATCTACGAATACCACTGAATTTTCATGCAGATATGTAGAGTCCCCGTTTAAGCATAGTAAAACAAGTTCAATTACCTCAAAATTTATACCATATTGCTCTTATAAGTAAGTATTGAATGTGGCCATTGCAATCAAAAACAAGTAGGAGCTGCGGTCGAGTACCCTGTTCCCTTGATTTCGTGTGTTTTACTTCACATACACTCACACTGGCCGGAGTGGCTCAGCCAGTTAGTGTGAGCGACTGCCCCGAGCATTAGGTCGTGGGTTCGATCAAGGCTCGGAACATCTAATGAAAAGTTTTTTTTTGAATAAAACTTTTGGCTTCCCACATCTCTTGCTGTTAGCTTGTGGTTACAGTAATTAGCCATGAAAAGCTCTAAAAACTGCCAAGTTCAGTTCAGCCGTGCTTCTTTAGGGTCCCTTTTTTTCTTGTGCTAAAATTAGAAGCGCACAAGCCAAGAAGAGATTGAGAAGAAGAGCTTTGGCCCTCGGGAGCTGTTGTCGTGACAAGACAATTTGACTTTACTCTTACTCACTTACTGTTCCAACATACACACAAAAGCATGGCATGCGGCCGCGCTGATAGCGGGCATTGCAAGACCCCCTCTCTCTCCCACAGCAAAACTGATTCGTATATAACTTCGGTCTTTATTGTCGGAGATCTTAGTGATCTTTTCAGAATAGATAGATATTAGGCCTTACTTGATATATGTAAATTTTGGAAGTCTATCTTAAATTACCAACTCTGTGGTTTGCGCTTAAGGGGAGGGGGAAAAGATTTTCCAAATCTGAAACAAACTCGTATTGAATCGTATACACCTACCTACATTCAAAAATTTGTGTTCTAGCTCTTATAGTCTCTGAGAAACACGCGTTCATACGGACAGACGGACGGGACAAGACGGACGGACAGACGGACGGACAGACCCCCCGGACAGGGGCTAAATCGACTCGGCTGTTGATGCTGATCAAAAGTATATACTTTATTGGGTCGCAAATGCTTCCTTCTACCTGTTACATACTTTTGCACAACCATGATCCCCTTCCCATTTTCAAAGGTGAGGGTATAAAATAGGGAAAGTTAACTTCGTTTCGGCCGAAGTTTTGTATACCCTTGCAGCTTCCATTGAAAAGAAAAGTTTTCTAAGACAACTTTTTGGACATTACTTTCTATGGGATCTATATTATATAGATGTCTGATTTCGATTAAGCTTGGTAAAATCATGGAAAACATAGCCTGGTAATTGCGGGAATTTGGGCGATCCATTTAAAACAAAAAGTTTTTCTGACTAGAACTTCTTTTTCGACCGATCATTCATACTGCAGCTATATGCTATAGTCATCCGATTTTGATAAAACTTTGTGAGAAATGTGTCCAAATATATAAAATAAGTGTATGCCAATAAAAGGACGTTTTCAGTAGAAACAAAAAAGTTTTCATCACTTCTTTTTTCGACCGATCATTCATACTGCAGCTATATGCTATAGTCATCCGATTTTGATAAAACTTTGTGAGAAATGTGTAAATATATATAAAATAAGTGTATGCCAATAAAAGGACGTTTTCAGTAGAAACAAAAAGTTTTCATCACTCGATCTAGTTTTTCGACCGATCGTTCTATGGGAGCGCTATATGCTATAGTCATCAAATTTCGACCAAACTTAGTAGAATTGTGTAAGAAGTATATATAAAATAAGTGTATGCCAATGACAGGGACGTTTTTATTAAAAACAAAGAAGTTTTTCTCACTAGAACTAGTTTTTTCGACCGATTGTTCATATGGCAGCTATATGCTATAGTCATCCGATGATGATGTAGCGTTGCGTGGGCATTCGTTGTCCATTTCTGGCCATGGCGTTCTGTTGATGCCAGATCCTCGGCTTTTCATCCTGCGAACGTAAACAGGCCACTTTTTGTAAGACGCCATGTGGTTTTGCCACAGTTTGAGCATCTAAGATCAGCTTCCCAGTCTTTGCCTGGCAGGCATTAGAGTTGGTCCAATGGTCCTGACCACACCTTCGCATTTCGCCATTTTTGTGCAGTAGTTTTTGTATGATCAAGCACAAAAAGCATCTAAAACGGTGACTCTTTGGCGTCCCACTTTTATGATCCGAAGTGCCTCTCGGTTGTTGTCTACCTTCTTAATGTCCACAAATCATACATTTAGTTTTGGAGCCTCCTCAGTGCTATCTTGGCCATCAGAGGGTTGCACCTTGCCTTCAGGGGTGGTGCGTGTTGACCACAACATGGAAAAGCAGACTCAATCTGTGATTTTGGTGTCGAAGCAGCCAAATTGCGCACAACCACACGGAAGGGTCTTTCTTCGGCTAGGCAGAAGTGGGTATACTGTATCCTTTTGGTCGAAAGTACTCCTGTTATTTCTCGGTGTATGTCAGAGTCTTTCGCAAACACACCAGACTCCGTTTGGGGCCATTTTAAACTCGTATGAGTCCTGGTCGACTTTTTATGGCGTGGATATCATCAACACCAGGAACCGTGATTGGTCTTGGCTTAGTGGCACCTTTGCATTTTGAGCAGGGATTGGTGGTTGTTGGTCAATGGAGCGATCATCTGCGTTCTGAATCCCCTCCAGTTGGTTGTCATCGAGTTGCTCTTCCTCGTTTTGTGCTATGGCAGCAAACTGGTTGGAGTTCACAGGAGCGTCAGTATCTCGGCCTTTTTTTGGGTCGGTTTTGGGGGGAATCCGTTCCTCGCCGTTTTTGGGCTTTATGTTTTGCCTGGGTTCAGATGAAGGCTTGAATTCTGGCATGTTTTCTGACTGGTAGTGCAGGCAAGGCTTTGCCGGCTCTACTGGATTGAACATTATTTACAGTTGTAGATTTCTGTGCCGCAGCGCTGGTTGTTGGCAGCTCCGGTTGTTAGGGGCCATCTCCCTTAGATCGGGTGCTCTTCAAAATTGAGTTGAAATATGTCTCAATTTGAAATGGTAGCAGAAACTCGAAATGAGAGGTACTGCTGGTTGTTGTTATTGTTGTTGTTGTAGTTGCGGTTGGTTGCCAAAGTTTAGATTTTTTGCTTTGTTTTCGGTTATTTGTCGACAAATAATCAAAACAAAACAAAAAATTCCGCTACAAAAAGCATTTTCAAAACGGCTGCCTAAATAAGCAAACAGCCCATTAATGCCGAATACCGAATGCAAAGAATCAATCGCGTATAACAGCCATAAAATTTCGCGAAATTCCACAACTTCTTTCTATCATCCGAAGAACATGAAACTGAGTACAACTATTGTATGCTGTGCCATCATATTGGCCAGTTGTTTTGTGAGAAGCGGTTGTTGTTGCGAAAAACAACAACGACAATAGAAGGACAACAACAGTAGACCCCTGGGGTAGCGAAAACAATGGCAACGTGAGGCGCAACAATGTCCGGGAAACGTAAGAGTTGTCAATGGGCTCAATGGACGTACTCCTGGTGTTCGGGTGATTGTTGATTAATTGCGATTGCATTGAAATCGCTTTCCAGCAAACATATCGCAATAAAATCTTACTTATTACAAGAAAACAATTTTTTGGTTATTCAAAATGCACAAAATGAAAAGTCAAAGGTAATGAGAATAGAATCAATGGCCGTGTTGAACTGAAGAACTTGCAATTATACTGTTCAATGATCTTCGCGCTGAATTCAAGTGATAAGTTATCATAATGGCCATGATAGAGAAGCGTGTATCGGGGAAATAGTACGCTCCTTTAAAGTGATACTGCTACCACCAGCTGTAGTTGTATATCGATAGGCTTCTATATATTATCTATATTAATACACAAGAATTTTTCATACGAATGTAGAGTCCCCGTTTAAGCATAGTAAAACAAGTTCAATTACCTCCAAAAATTTATACCATGTGCTCTTATAAGTATTTAGATGTGGCCATTGCAATCAAAAAACAAGTAAGGGGAGCTGCGGTCGAGTACCCTGTTCCCTTGATTTCGTGTGTTTTACTTCACATACACTCACACTGGCCGGAGTGGCTCAGCGGTTAGTAGCGACTGCTGAGCATTAGGTCGTGGGTTCGATCCCGGCTCGGAACATCTAATGAAAAGTTTTTTTTTTGAATAAAACTTTACACCCGGCCACATCTCTTGCTGTTGGCGCCAGCATTGCAGTAATTAGCCATGAAAAGCCTCTCAAAAACTGCCGTTCGGATTCGGCGTTAAACTGTAGGGTCCCTTTTTCTTGTGCTAAAATTAGAAGCGCACAAGCCAAGAGATTGAGAGAGGCTAGGCTTTGGCCCCTCGGGGCTGTTGTCATCTTGACAAGACGATTTGACTTTTTACTCCCACACTCACACATACACACATTCCAACATACACACAAAAGCATGGCAGCGCGCGCGCTAGCTGACATTGCAAGACCCCCCTCTCTCTCCCACAAGCAAAACTGATTCGTATATAACTTCGGTCTTTACAGTTTTCTTCGATTGCAGGGGCGTGGTGCATCATGAGTTCTTGCCACAGGGAAGAACGGTCAATAAGGAATATTTCCTGCAAGTTATGCGCAATTTGCGCGAAGCAATCCGCCAGAAACACCCGGATTTGTGGATGAATAAAAATTGGCTTTTGCACCACGATAACGCCCCTGCTCACACATCGTTGCTTGTGCGCGACTTTTTGGCCAAAAACAACACACTAATGATGCCGCCGTATTCCCCAGATCTGGCCCCCTGTGACTTTTTCTTGTTCCCTAAACTGAAGAGGCCCATGAAAGGACGACGTTACGCTACGCTTGACGAGATAAAAACGGCATCGAAGGGAGGGAGCTGAACAAGATAAAAAAAATGATTTTTGAAGTGCTTCGAAGATTGGAAAAACCGTTGGCACAAGTGTATAATATCTCATGGGGATTACTTTGAAGGGGACAAAACAGATATTCATGAATAAATAAAAAATTTTTGAAAAGCACAAAATTCGCGATACCTTTTGAACACACCTCGTATAGCATATAGCTGCAGTAAGAATGATCGGTCAAAAAAGAAGTTCTAGTGAGAAAAACTTTTTTGTTTTAAGTGAGATCACCTCCAAATTTTGTTATTAACAGTGTATTATGCTTTTGTATGATTTCACCCAGTTTGGTCGATATTAAACATCTATATAGTATAGATCCCATAGAAAAGAAAGGTCCAAAAAGTAGTCTTAGTTAGAAAAACTTTTTTGTTTTCAATGGAAGCTGCAAGGGTATACAAAACTTCGGTCGAGCCGAAGTTAACTTTCCCGGATGTTTGTAACGCATAGAAGGAAGCATCTCCGACCACATAAAGTATATATATTCTTGATCAGCATGACGAGCTGAGTTGATTTAGCTTTGTCCGTCTGTCCGTCTTTCCGTCTGTTTCTATGCTATCTCCTCCGTCAGTTTTAAAGCTATCCTCACCAAACTTTGCACAAAGTCTTTTGGTAAAAATACGCTGCACATTCGTCGGAACCGGCCGGATCGGATGACTATAGCATATAGCTGCCATAGGAACGATCGGTTGAAAAACTAGTCTTAAAGAGAAAAACTTTTTGTTTTTAATGAAAACGTCTTTATCATTGGCATACACTTATTTTATATACTTTTACACAATTCTACAAAGTTTGGTCGAAATCAGATGACTATAGCATTTAGCTCCCATAGGAACGATCGATCGAAAAACTAGTTCTAGTGAGAAAAACTTTTTGTTTTGAATGAAAACATCTTTATCATTGGCATATACTTATTTTATATACTTCTACACAATTCTACAAAGTTTGGTCGAAATCGGATGACTATAGCATTTAGCTGCCATAGAAACGATCGGTCGAAAAACTAGTTCTAGTGAGAAAAACTTTTTTGTTTTAAATGAAAACGTCCTTATCATTGGCATACACTTATTTTATATACTTTTACACAATTCTTCAAAGTTTGATCGAAATCGTATGACTATAGCATATAGCTCCCATAGGAACGATCGGTCGAAAAACTAGTTCTAGTGAGAAAATTTGTTTTTGTTTTTAATGAAAACGTGCTTTTTATTGGCATACACTTATTTTATATACTTTTACACAATTCTACAAAGTTTGGTCGAAATCAGACATCTATATAGTATAGATCCCATAGAAAAGTAAGGTCCAAAAAGTATTCTTAGAAAAACATTTTTGTTTTCAATGGAAGCTGCAAGGGTATACAAAACTTCGGTCGAGCCGAAGTTAACTTTCCCCTATTTTTTTTGTTGTTGCAGGACTGCTCTGAAAATCAAATGAACTATATCCGAAAACTGATTCGTCTTCAGCGCACAAAATTTATTTAGAATCACCGCGAACTTTTCAATATACTGGCCCTCGTTGCGTAGTGTAATTTTATTACACGTTCGTTAATTGTAAGCTTACATCTAGATTCGAAAATCTACCGAGCGGAAATTTAGAAAAGATCTTGTTTGGTTCGGCTCGGTTCAGAAGCCTCTCTAAACTGTAGGGTCCCTTTTTCTTGTGCTAAAATTAGAAGCGCAAAAAAAAGAGATTGAGAGAGGCTAGGCTTTGGCCCCTCGGGGCTGTTGTCATCTTGACAAGACGATTTTACTTTTTACTCACACTCACACATACACACACTCCATCATACACACAAAAGCATGGCATGCGGCCGCGCGCGATAGCTGACATTGCAAGACCCCCCTCTCTCCCACAAGCAAAACTGATTCGTATATAACTTCGGTCTTTATTGTCCGATCTTAGTGATCTTTTCAGAATCGATAGATATTGGGCCTTACTTGATATATGTGAATTTTTTGTTCTTAATGAAAGCGTCCTTATCATTGGCATACACTTATTTTATATACTTTTACACAATTCTACAAAGTTTGGTCGAAATCGGATGACTATGGCATATAGGAGGAAACCTTTTTTGTTTTTAATGAAAACTTCCTTTTTATTGGCATATTCTTATTTTATATACTCTAACACATTTCTACAAAAAATTTATCAAAATCAGATATAGCTGCAGTATGAATGATCGGTCGAAAAAGAAGTTCTAGTGAGAAAAACTTTTTGTTTTCAATGGGATCGCCTTTAAATTTCGTAGTTAACTGTGCATTATGTTTTCCATGAGACATCTATATAGTATAGATCCCATAGAAATGTAAGGTTTTTTTGTGACCCTATTGCATCTAAGTTTTTACAAGCTATTGTCACTCCTAAAAAATAACTTATGTTGTAGTGTTTGTTTTGATTTTAATATAAGACATTTGTTGTGTTGTGCGGTTAAACGGTATAATTTTGCGAATTTCGCGATTTTTTGGACCTTGGGAACCTTCGCGGCCATGCGAATAACCATTGACCAAAATTATCGCGGTTTCTTTAATATTTCCCGCCCGTTTTCTTGAAATCAGAATCCTCCAAAGTTTTATAACAAACGAACATTTTGCAAATTTCGCGGATTCTTCTGCTTGGAAACCTTCCTGGGCAAGCGTCGATCAATTTCCCAAAGTTTTACCGAAAACTTAAATTTTGCAATTTTCGCGGTTTTTGGACCGTTTTCCGCAAATTTTTTCTACTTAGAAACCTCGGGCAAGCGTTCATCCATTCCCAAATTTTCATTGCAAGCGTGCATCAAATGGTAAGTTGTAGCATGTAAGTTGTATTGTGTTTATGGACAGGTAAGTAGTTTTGTTTTGAAATAAGTATTATTAAGGTATGATAATATGATACGGTAAGTAAATATGGTAGGTTTAAGGTGAGTAAGTACAATGTGGTTGGGTTTTCAGGTATACATAGGTGGAATTTCAGTCTTTTCGTAATATATGACAGGTGGGTTTTTGAAAGGTAAGCCAATATCCTTCGGTTAGCCAAGTCAGTGGGATGGATCCTCTGAAGTCTCCGTCTTACCCTGATCCCGTTTATACTTCTTCTGAGCAGGCGTCTGGCAAGGTTGTTTGGGTGGCATGCTACCTTGTCAAGGTAACGTGCGGCTTGTCTGTTTCTGGTATCGCCGACCATAGTGACACCACAATGTCTCTCTATGTTCCTGATTCTGATGAACGACTCTGCACCAGTGACTCGTCTGAGAATTTTTGCCTGAAAGACCCTAATTTTGGTCTTGGCGGCGATGCCATACACCTGGATGCCATACCTCCAGATCGGTGCCAGGATCACTTTGTACATCAGAGACAACTTGTTGTTTTCGTTAAGGAGCCAGCCCATCCTTGTTGCCTTGCTTCTCAACTTGCCAGCCACTTCCGAGGTATGCTGTTTAAACGTAAGTCTCTTGTCAAGTGTGACCCCAAGGTACTTATGATCCGTTTTGTTTGGGAGCACCTCTCCGTGAAGGAAAACTCCAGGGCATATGTCTCTTCTGAGTGTGTGAGTGACACAGACACATTTCTCAGGGTTGACTGAGATATTCCACCTGCTGACCCAGTTCTCAAACCTTTTCAGGTATTCCTGCAGTGTATCTGTTGCAGCATAGATGAACTTATCCCGTGACATTATCGCTGTGTCTTCAGCAAACGTCGCGATCAGCAGATCCTGCGAGTCTGCGATGGGAATATCAATCGATGAGGGCATGTCTGCGGTGAAAAGGCTGTACAGGGTTGGGCCAAGTACCATCAAGAAGATTTGAGGATTGAGCGTTCCCTTGAGCTTGGCCAGTAGGCCATCATGCCATACACGGTTAAATGCCTGTTGGATATCCTTGGCGTGGAATCCTTCCAGGACAAAGTTGACCACCCTGTGTAGTTGTTCGGGTGTGCCATGCCTTAGGCGACATTACAATGCTTGCAGTTTTCCAGGCACAAGGGAAGTAGCTGAGGCGTAGTGCAGCGTTAAAGATGAGCAACAAGAACAAAATTGCCTTATGAGGGAGCAGCTTTATTGCTCTGTTGTCAATCTCATCCTCTCCCGGGGCTTTGCTATTTTTGAGCGATCTTATTTCACCTTTGACCTCCTCTAGGGTTATGGGTGCAGTTGGCAGCGCCATTTGGAGTGGGATTTGCAGAGACTCCTGCACCAATTGAGGCAGTCTATTGGCTGAGGCAGTGGTAAAAGGCTGGAATCTTTCCTCCAGGTTGCAGGCAAACGCTTCAGCATGATCCTGAGGATGCTTAGCCCATGTACCATCAGGTTTCCTGACTGGAAATTTTGATTGTGCGTGCCTCTTATACCATCTGGTAAGCTTCCAGAGGGCAAATTTGGAATCTTCATTGGGCGTGGCATCCTCAAGAAGTTTGTTTGTGACCTCTTTTTTTGATCGTGGCCAGGACCTTTCTCACCCTGCTTGCAACCCTCCTGTAGATACGATCAAGGGCAGGATCGTATGTGCGGGTGTACTCCCTTCTCAGGCGTTTCTTGAGTTCAATCAGTCCCTCAGCTGCCGGTGTCAAAACCAAATCTCCACGTGTTTTATGTGTGGGGAGTGGGTTGGCTGGTGCGGCATTGACAGAAGCAGCTTTGATTTTGCCCAAGAACAGTATGATGGCGTCGGCTACGTCTTGCGTTGAAAAAATATCCATGTTGAGGAGGAGGGAATCGCTCAACTCATCCTGGAATCTTTTCACATCCGAACCCGATGAGATAATCCTGCCTCTGCTCGGTGTTGTTTGAGCACACAGGTTCAAAGTAGCCAGGATGGGTAGATGATCCGACGTCAGGTCATATTCCCCCCGCACAGTTAGGAGGTGCCCTGGGAGCCCCTTGTAGAGGTAGAAATCCAAGCAGGTGGGTGTACCTCTCCTATTATATGGGTAATATGTTGGTCGACCAGTTGCCAGGACCTGCGTGGCGTCTTAGTACCTCAAAGCCTGAGGAGCTCCATGGAAGTGTTGGTGGCAGGCTCCAATAAGCAACTCGCCGAAAGATGTGGACACCATTACAGCTGCTAGTTGGGTGTAGTTGTTGGTGATAGGGTGTAGGTGGTAGTGTATCAGCTCCTGCTTCACTAATACACATGCCCCACCTCTAGGCCGGCCTCCTGGGTGATCGGCTCTATAGCAGGCATATCCTTCCATTCTAAAATATGTACCAGAAAAGTTTCCGAGATCAGCATGATGTCGATTTCAGTGTTAGTTAGGAAGAGTTTAAGCTCGTTAGCATTCGGGATGATGCTACGAGCGTTCCACGATCCCAGGCGCAATGAAGTCGTTATTATTCGGTCTGGTAATTTGGCTTAGAGGCTCGGAGCTCTCTTATCTCCTTTAGCAGCTCAGCAATAGTGGCCTGGAGTCCATTTATGGTTTGCTGCATGGAGAGTATAATTTGCGTGAGCGAGCCATCCATGTCAGGGTTGTGCAGGTGAATATCCTGGGTGGCATTGTGGGTTGAGCAGCCTTGTGTTGCTCCCCACTGAGGGGGGTGGGCATCCGGGTGGAATGTGTGGGTTGAGCGACCTTCGTTGCTCCCCACTGCTGGGGTGGGCATCCGGGTGGGTTTAGCGACCTTGGTTGCTCCCCATGGGGTTTGTTTTGACCGTGGGTTGGTTTCCTGCCTCCTGTGCCCTGCTGGCCTGCTCGTGACGCGACTGCGTACTAGAGTCCTTGCTGCACGATTGAGGTAGATTTGGCTGGGATGTAGCGTTGCGTGGGCATTCGTTGTCATTTCTCATAGGGGTTCTGTTGATGCCAGATCCTCGGCTTTTCATCCTGCGAACGTAAACAGGCCACTTTTTGTAAGACGCCATGTGGTTTTTGCCACAGTTTGAGCATCTAAGATCAGCTTCAGTCTTTGCCTGGCAGGCATTAGAGTTGGTCCAATGGTCCTGACCACACCTTTCGCATTTCGCCATTTTAGTGCAGTAGTTTTTTGTATGATCAAGCACAAAGCATCTAAAACGGTGACTCTTTGGCGTCCCACTTTTATGATCCGAAGTGCCTCTCGGTTGTTGTCTGCCTTCTTAATGTCCACAAATCATACATTTAGTTTTGGAGCCTCCTCAGTGCTATCTTGGCCATCAGAGGGGTTGCACCTTGCCTCTAGGGTTGTATATGTTGACCACAACATGCCCCATACCACAGAAAGCAGACTCAATCTGTGATTTTGGTGTCGAAGCAGCCAAATTGCGCACAACCACACGGAAGGGTCTTTCTTCGGCTAGGCAGAAGTGGGTATACTGTATCCTTTTGGTCGAAAGTACTCCTGTTATTTCTCGGTGTATGTCAGAGTCTTTCGCAAACACTCGCAGATCTCCGTTTGGGGCCATTTTAAACTCGTATGAGTCCTGGTCGACTTTTTCATGGCGTGGATATCATCAACACCAGGAACCGTGATTGGTCTTGGCTTAGGTGGCACCTTTGCATTTTGAGCAGGGATTGGTGGTTGTTGGTCAATGGAGCGATCATCTGCGTTCTGAATCCCCTCCAGTTGGTTGTCATCGAGTTGCTCTTCCTCGTTTTGTGCTATGGCAGCAAACTGGTTGGAGTTCACAGGAGCGTCAGTATCTCGGCCTTTTTTTTGGGTCGGTTTTTTGGGGGGAATCCGTTCCTCGCCGTTTTTTGGGCTTTATGTTTTGCCTGGGTTCAGATGAAGGCTTGAATTCTGGCATGTTTTCTCTGACTGGTAGTGCAGGCAAGGCTTTGCCGGCTCTACTTAATTGAACATTATTTACAGTTGTAGATTTCTGTGCCGCAGCGCTGGTTGTTGGCAGCTCCAAGTTGTTAGGGCCATCTCCCCTTAGTTTGGGTGCTCTCAAAATTGAGTTGAAATATGTCTCAATTTGAAATGGTAGCAGAAACTCGAAATGAGGTACTGCTGGTTGTTGTTATTGTTGTTGTTGTAGTTGCGGTTGGTTGCCAAAGTTTTGGAATTTTTGCTTTGTTTCGGTTATTTGTCGACAAATAATCAAAACAAAACAAAAATTCCGCTACAAAACATTTTCAAAACGGCTGCCTAAATAAGCAAACAGCCCATTAATGCCGAATACCGAATGCAAATAGAATCAATCGCGTATAAAAGCAATAAAATTTCGCGAAATTCCACAACTTCTTTCTATCATCCGAAGAACATGAAACTAAGTACAACTATTGTATGCTGTGCCATCATATTGGCCAGTTGTTTTGTGAGAAGCGGTTGTTGTTGCGAAACAACAACAACGACAATAGAAGGGACAACAACAGTAGACCCCCTGGGGTAGCGAAAACAATGGCAACGTGAGGCGCAACAATGTCCGAAACGTAAGAGTTGTCAATGGGCTCAATGGACGTACTCCTGGTGTTCGGGTGATTGTTGATTAATTGCGATTGCATTGAAATCGCTTTCCAGCAAACATATCGCAATAAAATCTTACTTATTACAAGAAAACAATTTTTTGGTTATTCAAAATGCACAAAATGAAAAGTCAAAGGTAATGAGAATAGAATCAATGGCCGTGTTGAACTGAAGAACTTGCAATTATACATGTTCAATGATCTTCGCGCTGAATTCAAGTGATAAGTTATCATAATGGCCATGATAGAGAAGCGTGTATCGGGGAAATAGTACGCTCCTTTAAAGTGATACTGCTACCACCAGCTGTAGTTGTATATCGATAGGCTTCTATATATTATCTATATATTAATACACTAAGAATTTTTCATACGAATGTAGAGTCCCCGTTTAAGCATAGTAAAACAAGTTCAATTACCTCAAAATTTATACCATGTGCTCTTATAAGTATTTAGATGTGGCCATTGCAATCAAAAACAAGTAAGGGAGCTGCGGTCGAGTACCCTGTTCCCTTGATTTCGTGTGTTTTACTTCACATACACTCACACTGGCCGGAGTGGCTCAGCGGTTAGTGTGAGCGACTGCTGAGCATTAGGTCGTGGGTTCGATCCCGCCTCGGAACATCTAATGAAAAGTTTTTTCTTTGAATAAAACTTTACACCCGGCCACATCTCTTGCTGTTGGCGCCAGCATTGCAGTAATTAGCCATGAAAAGCCTCTCAAAAAACTGCCGTTCGGATTCGGCGTTAAACTGTAGGGTCCCTTTTTCTTGTGCTAAAATTAGAAGCGCACAAGCCAAGAGATTGAGAGAGGCTAGGCTTTGGCCCCTCGGGGCTGTTGTCATCTTGACAAGACGATTTGACTTTTTACTCACACTCACACATACACACATTCCAACATACACACAAAAGCATGGCATGCGGCCGCGCGCGATAGCTGACATTGCAAGACCCCCCTCTCTCCCACAAGCAAAACTGATTCGTATATAACTTCGGTCTTTATTGTCCGATCTTAGTGATCTTTTCAGAATAGATAGATATTGGGCCTTACTTGATATATGTAAATTTTGGAAGGTCTATCTTAAGAATTGTAGCTCTGACAGTTTTTTGCGCTTAAAGGGGGGAGGGGGAAAATTTTCCAAATCTGAAACAAACTCGTATTGAATCGGATATACACCTACCTACATTCAAAAATTTGTGGCTCTAGCTCTTATAGTCTCTGAGAAACACGCGTTCATACGGACAGACGGACGGACAGACGGACGGACAGACGGACGGACAGACGGACAGGGCTAAATCGACTCGGCTGTTGATGCTGATCAAGAATATATATACTTTATTGGGTCGCAAATGCTTCCTTCTACCTGTTACATACTTTTGCACAACTTCATGATCCCCCTTTTCCCATTTTCAATGGGAACAGGGTATAAAAATAGGGGAAAGTTAACTTCGGCTCGGCCGAAGTTTTGTATACCCTTGCAGCTTCCATTGAAAAGAAAAAAGTTTTCTAAGACTACTTTTTGGACATTACTTTTCTATGGGATCTATATTATATAGATGTCTGATTTCGATTAAGCTTGGTAAAATCATGGAAAAGCATAATACACTGGTAATTGCGAAATTTGGAGGCGATCCCATTTAAAACAAAAAGTTTTTCTGACTAGAACTTCTTTTTCGACCGATCATTCATACTGCAGCTATATGCTATAGTCATCCGATTTTGATAAAACTTTGTAGAAATGTGTCCAAATATATAAAATAAGTGTATGCCAATAAAAAGGACGTTTTCAGTAGAAACAAAAAAGTTTTCATCACTTCTTTTTCGACCGATCATTCATACTGCAGCTATATGCTATAGTCATCCGATTTTGATAAAACTTTGTAGAAATGTGTCCAAATATATAAAATAAGTGTATGCCAATAAAAAGGACGTTTTCATTAGAAACAAAAAAGTTTTCATCACTCGATCTAGTTTTTCGACCGATCGTTCCTATGGGAGCTATATGCTATAGTCATCCGATTTCGACCAAACTTAGTAGAATTGTGTAAAAGTATATAAAATAAGTGTATGCCAATGACAGGGACGTTTTCATTAAAAACAAAGAAGTTTTTCTCACTAGAACTAGTTTTTCGACCGATTGTTCATATGGCAGCTATATGCTATAGTCATCCGATGATGATGTAGCGTTGCGTGGGCATTCGTTGTCCATTTCTGGCCATAGGGGTTCTGTTGATGCCAGATCCTCGGCTTTTCATCCTGCGAACGTAAACAGGCCACTTTTTGTAAGACGCCATGTGGTTTTTGCCACAGTTTGAGCATCTAAGATCAGCTTCAGTCTTTGCCTGGCAGGCATTAGAGTTGGTCCAATGGTCCTGACCACACCTTTCGCATTTCGCCATTTTAGTGCAGTAGTTTTTTGTATGATCAAGCACAAAGCATCTAAAACGGTGACTCTTTGGCGTCCCACTTTTATGATCCGAAGTGCCTCTCGGTTGTTGTCTGCCTTCTTAATGTCCACAAATCATACATTTAGTTTTGGAGCCTCCTCAGTGCTATCTTGGCCATCAGAGGGTTGCACCTTGCCTCTAGGGTTGTATATGTTGACCACAACATGCCCCATACCACAGAAAGCAGACTCAATCTGTGATTTTGGTGTCGAAGCAGCCAAATTGCGCACAACCACACGGAAGGGTCTTTCTTCGGCTAGGCAGAAGTGGGTATACTGTATCCTTTTGGTCGAAAGTACTCCTGTTATTTCTCGGTGTATGTCAGAGTCTTTCGCAAACACTCGCAGATCTCCGTTTGGGGCCATTTTAAACTCGTATGAGTCCTGGTCGACTTTTTCATGGCGTGGATATCATCAACACCAGGAACCGTGATTGGTCTTGGCTTAGGTGGCACCTTTGCATTTTGAGCAGGGATTGGTGGTTGTTGGTCAATGGAGCGATCATCTGCGTTCTGAATCCCCTCCAGTTGGTTGTCATCGAGTTGCTCTTCCTCGTTTTGTGCTATGGCAGCAAACTGGTTGGAGTTCACAGGAGCGTCAGTATCTCGGCCTTTTTTTGGGTCGGTTTTGGGGGGAATCCGTTCCTCGCCGTTTTTTGGGCTTTATGTTTTGCCTGGGTTCAGATGAAGGCTTGAATTCTGGCATGTTTTCTCTGACTGGTAGTGCAGGCAAGGCTTTGCCGGCTCTACTTAATTGAACATTATTTACAGTTGTAGATTTCTGTGCCGCAGCGCTGGTTGTTGGCAGCTCCAAGTTGTTAGGGCCATCTCCCCTTAGTTTGGGTGCTCTCAAAATTGAGTTGAAATATGTCTCAATTTGAAATGGTAGCAGAAACTCGAAATGAGGAACTGCTGGTTGTTGTTATTGTTGTTGTTGTAGTTGCGGTTGGTTGCCAAAGTTTTGGAATTTTTGCTTTGTTTCGGTTATTTGTCGACAAATAATCAAAACAAAACAAAAATTCCGCTACAAAACATTTTCAAAACGGCTGCCTAAATAAGCAAACAGCCCATTAATGCCGAATACCGAATGCAAATAGAATCAATCGCGTATAAAAGCAATAAAATTTCGCGAAATTCCACAACTTCTTTCTATCATCCGAAGAACATGAAACTAAGTACAACTATTGTATGCTGTGCCATCATATTGGCCAGTTGTTTTGTGAGAAGCGGTTGTTGTTGCGAAACAACAACAACGACAATAGAAGGGACAACAACAGTAGACCCCCTGGGGTAGCGAAAACAATGGCAACGTGAGGCGCAACAATGTCCGAAACGTAAGAGTTGTCAATGGGCTCAATGGACGTACTCCTGGTGTTCGGGTGATTGTTGATTAATTGCGATTGCATTGAAATCGCTTTCCAGCAAACATATCGCAATAAAATCTTACTTATTACAAGAAAACAATTTTTGGTTATTCAAAATGCACAAAATGAAAAGTCAAAGGTAATGAGAATAGAATCAATGGCCGTGTTGAACTGAAGAACTTGCAATTATACATGTTCAATGATCTTCGCGCTGAATTCAAGTGATAAGTTATCATAATGGCCATGATAGAGAAGCGTGTATCGGGGAAATAGTACGCTCCTTTAAAGTGATACTGCTACCACCAGCTGTAGTTGTATATCGATAGGCTTCTATATATTATCTATATATTAATACACTAAGAATTTTTCATACGAATGTAGAGTCCCCGTTTAAGCATAGTAAAACAAGTTCAATTACCTCAAAATTTATACCATGTGCTCTTATAAGTATTTAGATGTGGCCATTGCAATCAAAAACAAGTAAGGGAGCTGCGGTCGAGTACCCTGTTCCCTTGATTTCGTGTGTTTTACTTCACATACACTCACACTGGCCGGAGTGGCTCAGCGGTTAGTGTGAGCGACTGCTGAGCATTAGGTCGTGGGTTCGATCCCGGCTCGGAACATCTAATGAAAAGTTTTTTTCTTTGAATAAAACTTTACACCCGGCCACATCTCTTGCTGTTGGCGCCAGCATTGCAGTAATTAGCCATGAAAAGCCTCTCAAAAACTGCCGTTCGGATTCGGCGTTAAACTGTAGGGTCCCTTTTTCTTGTGCTAAAATTAGAAGCGCACAAGCCAAGAGATTGAGAGAGGCTAGGCTTTGGCCCCTCGGGGCTGTTGTCATCTTGACAAGACGATTTGACTTTTTTACTCACACTCACACATACACACATTCCAACATACACACAAAAGCATGGCATGCGGCCGCGCGCGATAGCTGACATTGCAAGACCCCCCTCTCTCCCACAAGCAAAAACTGATTCGTATATAACTTCGGTCTTTATTGTCCGATCTTAGTGATCTTTTCAGAATAGATAGATATTGGGCCTTACTTGATATATGTAAATTTTGGAAGGTCTATCTTAAGAATTGTAGCTCTGACAGTTTTTTGCGCTTAAAGGGGGGAGGGGGAAAAATTTTCCAAATCTGAAACAAACTCGTATTGAATCGTATATACACCTACCTACATTCAAAAATTTGTGGCTCTAGCTCTTATAGTCTCTGAGAAACACGCGTTCATACGGACAGACGGACGGACAGACGGACGGACAGACGGACGGACAGACGGACAGGGCTAAATCGACTCGGCTGTTGATGCTGATCAAGAATATATATACTTTATTGGGTCGCAAATGCTTCCTTCTACCTGTTACATACTTTTGCACAACTTCATGATCCCCCTTTTCCCATTTTCAATGGGAACAGGGTATAAAAATAGGGGAAAGTTAACTTCGGCTCGGCCGAAGTTTTGTATACCCTTGCAGCTTCCATTGAAAAGAAAAAAGTTTTTCTAAGGCTACTTTTTGGACATTACTTTTCTATGGGATCTATATTATATAGATGTCTGATTTCGATTAAGCTTGGTAAAATCATGGAAAAGCATAATACACTGGTAATTGCGAAATTTGGAGGCGATCCCATTTAAAACAAAAAGTTTTTCTGACTAGAACTTCTTTTTCGACCGATCATTCATACTGCAGCTATATGCTATAGTCATCCGATTTTGATAAAACTTTGTAGAAATGTGTCCAAATATATAAAATAAGTGTATGCCAATAAAAAGGACGTTTTCAGTAGAAACAAAAAAGTTTTCATCACTCGATCTAGTTTTTCGACCGATCGTTCCTATGGGAGCTATATGCTATAGTCATCCGATTTCGACCAAACTTAGTAGAATTGTGTAAAAGTATATAAAATAAGTGTATGCCAATGACAGGGACGTTTTCATTAAAAACAAAGAAGTTTTTCTCACTAGAACTAGTTATTCGACCGATTGTTCATATGGCAGCTATATGCTATAGTCATCCGAAATTATGGGAAGGGATTGTAAACTGAGAAATACGTACTTTGGAGGCGTTTCCATTAAAAACAAAAAAGTTTTTCTCACTAAGACTAGTTTTTCAACCGATCGTTCCTATGGCAGCTATATGCTATAGTCATCCGATCCGGCCGGTTCCGACAAATGTGCAGCGTATTTGTACCAAAAGACTTCGTGCAAAGTTTGGTGAGAATAGCTTTAAAACTGACGGAGGAGATAGCATAGAAACAGACGGACAGACGGACAGGGCTCAATCAACTCAGCTCGTCGTGCTGATCAAGAATATAGTAGTATTTAGTAGTAGTATTTGTTTATTTAATGGCTTGGCATTGTATAGCCGTCAGCCTAAAAATTTCTTTTAAATAATAATAGAAACATTTAACTTATTTAAATTAATATAAAAAACTTGGCTCTTGGAAATCAAAACATTTTCAAAATTTAGTTTACATTACACACACAACATCGAAACTGTTTACAAAATATTTATCACTCTACTTAACAGCATAATATAGCAAGACGATTCACTTTCTTCAGGTTACTCCACCCACCTTCCCGCTCGTCGCGGAATAGTGGATCTTCCACCCTCAATTGTGAATTAACATATTTCTAGAATTGACACGTTAATATCTGCTCCCTATATTTTGTTGCTTGCGCCAGGAAACGCCCAAGTGTATTCCAGTTCGTTCCATTCAAAATATTGAACAACTCCTCTGTTGTCAGATTTTCAGGTAGATATCATACACTCAGCTCATCCAAAGATATCTTGGTGATTTTCGTGTGATCAGGTTAGATACCCATCACACGACGCTTCCCTTGTGCTGTCGACAGGGTGCTACGCTATACACGCAAGTGAACAGATCTAAGAGAGAAAGAGACGAGGAGAACTGCTCTATTTTTGACCATTTCTTAAAGAACTTCCACTTACTTAAACTTGTTGTAGGTAAAAACATATTGTGGTCAATCCACCCACCTATTTTGAACCACATGCTCAATTCTCAGAGATCTCGGCACTTTACAAACATTTCTGCAAAGTGGCCTGGACGGACTGAGTCCTACCCCAGCCTAAGATGCAAATTTACAATACTTAGCGGTGGTTCCGAGACAGGCAATCGGAGAATAGAAGTGGTTTTAGTGGGTAAGAAAGACACACACCTTTTAAGGCCTTAAATGCTTTAGTTTCATGTTCAGCGGATGAGAAAAAAAGAGAAATTTTGCAAAATTTTACTACAAATAAAAAGTGTTTTACAGTCGGGCTTGACCGACTTTCTCACAAGTTTTACGTGTAGCTTCGAAAATGAGTTTGGAGCTAATCGCTCTAGTGCAAGGTTCTCACTTCCATGATTTGGCCATCGACATTACGATTTATCGAAAAATGCGATAAGGTGTTCCTATTGGCAGCATTATTGCATTATTACATTTGGTAAAAAAGCTGGCTGGAAATAAACAATTGTCACAAAACCTTACGATAGGCAAAATAATCGATACCTTGTCTAGTCAATATTCGAAAAGTCACGGATGCAGGTGCATTCATATTGGATGCAACTTTTTTGCTACCACTAGCCCCTACTACCTTGCACCAAACTCAATCAAATTTTTTACCCAGTTGAGCTTAAAATGTTCTCAAAAACGGAACATTTTCACGCAAATCAAATTTTTTCTTCGTTCTCAAAAAAATGTTCTTGAAATGAAAACGTTGTAAATTGTGAGAAAACCCGTTCATGGCCGTTTCATTTTGGAAACGATTGTGCTCATATTGAGTCCAACGTTCTCCGTTAATTCCTATGTGTAGGGGATTAAAATGGTTTTTCATTGCCATACTTAGAAGAAGCTGCTATTGAAAACTGTCAATCTCTTTCTTTCTCTTGTACGAACAAATTAACGGAGTTATCCACTCTTAAACTTTTGTATTTTTAATAGATTGCCAAAATTTTGGCAAAATTCTCGACAAATAATCGAAACAAATCAAATAAAGCAAAAATTCCGCTGCAAAACAATTTCAAAACGGCTGCCTAAATAAGCAAACAGCCCATTAATGCCGAATACCGAATGCAAATAGAATCAATCGCGTATAAAAGCAATAAAATTTCGCGAAATTCTACAACATCTTTCTATCATCCGAAGAACATGAAACTAAGTACAACTTTTGTATGCTGTGCCATCATATTGGCCAGTTGTTTTGTGCGAAGCGGTGATACTGTTGCGTGCTCACCACCTACTGTGACCGAAAATTGTACCGACTGTGAAGACCCCGAAAATTTTGACAATACTGATTGCTTGCCAACAACAACAACAACAACAACAATAACCCCCCCGGCTACCCCAACAGGCACAAGACGCCCAAACAGAGGAAATCCAAGGGTTGTGTTTGTGAGAAATATGACATTCAGTGCTGTACGCCGTTTCCGAGTGAATCCGAATGGTGGCCAAAACACAGGCAACGTGAGGCGCAACAATGTCCGAAACGTAAGAGTTGTCAATGGGCTCAATGGACGAACTCCTGGTGTTCGGGTGATTGTTGGTTAATTGCGATTGCATTGAAATCGCTTTCCTGCAAACATATCGCAATAAAATCTTACTTATAACAAGAATACAAGTTTTTGGTTATTCAAAATGAATAAAATGAAAAATCAAAGGTAATGAGAATAGAATCAATGGCCGTGTTGAACAGAAGAATGATCTTCGCGCTGAACTCAAGTGATAAGTTATCATAATAGCCATGATAGAGAAGCATTTATCTACCACCAGCTGCAGTTGTATATTGATAGGCTTCGATATATTATCAATATATTAATACGCTAAGAATTTTTCATACGAATGTAGAGTCCCCGTTTTAGCATAGTAAAACAAATTCAATTACCTCAAAATTTATACCATATGTTCTTATGAGTATTTAGATGTGGCCATTGCAATCAAAAAAAAATGAATTGCTATTATTTATTGTCTTATAACAAATTAAAAGTTGTTTCAATACACACACATGCTTCACACAGTTGGGTGAGCAAAGCAAAGAAGTGCTTTTGTTTCTGAACACAACAAGGGCCAGAAATCAGTGCACTCTCTGCTCAGTCGTCACTTGATGCGAAAGAGTGAAGAGAGTGACTCACAGTGCGGCTCTCCCTGTAACAGCTTCCCCAGGGGGGCGCTTCACCCTGTAAACTTTACAGCAGGCGTTGTTCGGCTCGCATTGCCCCCGCGGAGGGGTCCGAGCGCAATTGCGGGAACACTGATTTACACGCACACGAGCCGATCGCATGCCGAAGTCGGGCAAATGAGCGTAAGCAGCGCTCTCTTTGCTTGCATTCGATGCCCAGACGTCGAGCAGGGCAGTTCAAAGCTGGGCTGTGTCGCTTTAATATCGCACACCAATACACTCTCACTTATTGGCTTCGCTCTTCTTGAACATCGCTGCTTTGAGGAGCGTAAAGAGAGGAGCTACACATGTTTTGTTTTTGTTTTAAGCAGATTTTGAGTTTACTGGTCTTACTGAAATTCAACTGATAAGAAAATTTTGTGCAAAGCAATTGAGTTAAACATTTTTTGAGAAAATAGTTAACATCCCTGCAAACATTTGGGCGATTGTTTAATAGCCCATCGCCGAAAAGAGTCTTCTGGGACTGTCCGTGGAGAGTGCTTAAAGATTCTTTTTTTACAATCTTCCCTGCGACTCCCAGAAGATTGTTTAATTGACTATCGCCAAAAAGAGCCGCCAAGTACTTGCCGTGGAGAGTGCTAAAAGATACATCTTCTTACAATCTTTCCAGCGACTCCCAGAAGATTGTTTAATTGACTCGCCGTGGAGATTGCTGAAAGATTCAATCTTCCAAGCGAGGCAATGGAGAAGTAACCCGGCAAACATTTTTAATCGGCGAAGAGTCTCAGACGACTCGCCAAGCCAACGCATTCTGATCGTCCGTAGGGAGAAAATGAGCCACTTCTGCGACACTTCCAGAAGAGTCGCAAAAGAGTCTTGTAGAAGTGGTGTAGACCAGAATGCTATATCGCAGGCTATCAAATTAATCATATTGGCGAGTCGCCTGCGGTAGCGAGTGTTTGCTGGGATTATTTGCAAATTTCGGTGTGATACAGGAAAGGTACATATACAAGGAAGAGTACAATTCGATGGCAAATTCACTAATGAAATTAAATACACCGATCCCAATTGGAGACTGTGCTGTGATCTTGAGGTCGAATCCATAATAACTGAATTTCAAGGTGGAAACGCATCGAATCTATGGTTTTCTTGCACTATCACTACACTGAAACTCAAGTCTTTGACGAAAAAAACATTAAAACCCCTGAGTTTCTGGCAAAGGAATATATATTTCTTTTGCCCCTTCACACTTTTCTTAGGCTTAAGAAAACCTTTATGATAGCAGTGCAGATAAAACAATGAGCCATCCCTAAGCAACATATTCCAGACTGTCGGCTTCAAAAATATAGAAACTGAAGAAAAGAAGATTTTGGTGAAGCCTACAGTGTGGACTGAGGCGTTGTCTTGTTGAAACGTCCAATTATTTCCATACAAACCTTCAGCAAAATCAACTAGCACCTAATCTAACTATTGAACAAAGATCTTCGCATTTGTTTTAGTTGGTATAAAACAGACAGGAGACTTTCCAGCTTGTCCAAAAGCTGCCCAAACCATCAGGGACCCACCACCGAATTATCTCTTATGACATGATTTCCGTGGTTGTCTTAAATCGCGCCAATACTAATTACTTTCGTCGGGACCATCCAGGTTGAACTTTTTCTCTTCAGAAAATATGACCTGCTGGATCTTGTCGGACCAAAATTTATATTTTTCAGCAATTGCCAAACAGGCGCTTAGGTGGCGTGGCAGTAGCTTTGGTACGCGCTCGCGTGTGGCATATTTGATGTGTTCTGTTTGTCCCAAAACTTGATACATTCGTCTTTTGGATACCTTAAGACTGAACTGGCGCTTGATCTCCAAGAAAGAGGTGTGTTCTTGGACCGCAAGACGCGAAATCTGCCGTTTACACCTTTTGTCTATGGTGGTCGGTCTGCCGGAGCGCTTAATTTGACCATAACTATGGGGATCTTTTAAGAAGTTGACGATTGTATCTCGATGTCTAATGACTCTGATAGCGATTTTTTCAATTTTATTAAGCCGCGATCTTCTTCAGACTGGAGCGTCCCACATGGCATTCTAATGAAATATTTACAGCTGATGAAAGATCCTTTTTAAAAGCTATTTTTTTAATCACTTACGTGTTTTTCTCTAAAATTATTATTTTACCTCAATTAACTTTACTGTTTTCCACTAAAATCCACACTAATCTTAGTTTACACATATAATTATTTCATATGAAAACCACTGGATTTCATACGGAGTTAGGCATTCGACAACAAAGATAAAGATCAAAAAGGATGATTGCATAAGGAGGAGCATAAGGAACAAAAACTTGCATGCCAAAAAGAAATATAGAATAACAGTTAATGCAGAGAGAGACCAAAACAAAAATGCTTATATACTTAGTTCAAGCAGGTAGTCGTTAGTGAGGTGATATCCCTGTAGTTCAGCTGGAGTCAAGGCACTACCAGGTCTAACGACCTGATGCATCACCGAGCGTCAGTTGCGTCGTTAACGACAGGCTAGTCTTGCACTTGAACTATAGTGCGCACCCATCACCACACTAACGACTAGTAATGCTTGGTCATACCGATCGGTACGTTTTCCGGAAATTCCCATACATGGCTGGTGGTTGGTCTGGTGGCGTGTGCTCACTACGAAGATCTAGGGGGTCGTTAGTGCAGCACCGGTTCTGCTGAACTACAGGGTATGTGCACAATATAGTTCAAGTACTAGACTAGCGCAGTGATGCATTACCTGTCGTTAGCGACGCGACTGACGCTCAGTGATTTATCAGTTCGTTAGGCCTGGTAGTGCCTTGACACCAGCTTAACAACTACAGGGTAATGATAGATTTTGGTACACCCCAGCGAAATAAAAATGAGTTTCGTGATATTGAGTTAAATATTGAATTAAAATTCAAATAATATTTGCACTTATTGGGCATTTCCTTACTTTGAACTGCTTTTTTTTATATATGCGTCATAGTTGGCACACATGCCATTGATAAATTCTGCACAGAAAATCTAAATAATTAAACAGCTGGCCGAAATTCGCGACTGTGAAGACTCTGCGTGTTGATTTGGTGATGTAATACAGTACTGTCTAAATGGGTAGAAAAGTTCCTCCATGTTAAGAAATGGTATTTCCCAAAAACACAGCTTCCTCATCCTATCTACAGGTGTGAGCACCTGCCTTCCGTCATAACTGTTCAAATAATGGAATAAGAGTTGTTCGCGAAGGGAGAGGGGCTATTAATTTTACCAGTGTGGTCACCACGTAGTTCAGCTGGTGTCAAGACAATACCAGGACTAACGACCTGATGCATGACAGAGCGGCAGTCGCGTCGTTAACGATAGGTAATGCATCACTGCGCTAGTCTAGTATGTGAACTATATTGTACACCCATCACCAGGCCCCTCGACAGGGGGTTGGGAACGGGTTTTTTGGACCCGGGGGGGGTTTTTTGGGGGGGTGGGGGGCGGGTGTTTTAGGTGAAAACTTAAACTATGTACGACATGAGAAAATCCCCCCTGGCACGGAATCCCCTTTCGACGGGCCTGCCTATCAGAAAATACTTGGCTGGTGGCGAGTCCTCACTACGAAGAGTTAATGAATTCGCTAATGCCGCACTGGTGCAGCTGAACTACAGAGTTGTGTGTTAGGGGGGGGAGAAGGGAAAAAAAATGGTAAACAAACAAAATATCAAATTAACCAACCCAAATTTTATTTTGATCTTTTTTTTGTTTAGGAGAAAAAATGGCTTTTCATTGCCATAGTACAAACTTCCACGAAGCTGTTATTAAGAACTCAATCTCTCTCTTTCTCTTGTTTAATTTTTAAATATGTACAATCTTCCTACAATTGCCAAAAATTTTGGCAAAGAATCGAAACAAAAGGAAATAAAGCAAAAATTCCGCTGCAAGACATTTTCAAAACGGCTGCCTAAATATGCAAACAGCCCATTAAAGCCAAATACAAATAGAATTAAACGGGTATAAAAGCCAGAAAATTTCGCAAAATTTTACATTTTTGTATCATCCGTAGAATATGAAACTAAGTACAACTATTGCATGCTGCGCCATCATATTGGCCAGTTGCTTTGTGAGAAGCGGTGATGCTCAACTGGTCGACTGTACGTTGCCGGAAAATGAAACCAATCCAGAATGCGTATCTACCACAGCAGCGACAACTACCACAACTGAAACTTCAACCAATGCTACCACAACAGTCACAAGAAGGAGACGAAGTGGTCCGAGGATTGTGTATATGAGAAATATCAACTTTCGTGCTGTACGCCGTATCCGAGTGAATCCGAATAGTGGCCTAAACACTGGCCTAAATAATCGCCTTAACACTAACCGCAACTTGAGGCGCAACAATGTAAGAGTTGTCAATGGGATCAATGGGCTTAATGGGCTCAATAGACGTACTAATGGTGTTCGGGTGATTGTTGGTTAATCTTTTGCAATGAAATCTCTCTCAAGCAGGCATCACGCAATTAAGTCGGACTTATAACAAGAATACAAGTTTTTGCTTATTCAAAATGCACAAAATGACAGACCCACAATCTAATAAAATGTCTATAATTTTAACAATCCCCGTTTTAACCATTTTTATTGGATATTGGATACAAACATCACCAACGCCAAGATAAGGCCTCGATTTACATTTAACTTAGGGTACAAAGGCTTGGCCCTTGAGCCAGTTTTAAACCTACCAATAAATAATTTGGGGTTAAGTAAGTTTTTAGCTGGCTAAATAATCACTTTGATAAACATAATTGCGCGCATTCAGCAGATAATTCCGATTTGTGATTACTGATTTACGATTGCCGATGAGTCTCTGCTGAATGGCATTTATTGATATTATGTGGCTTTTGTACTTTGTTATCAAGAAACAAACCTTACACAAATAATCTTCAAGATTTTCCTACAATAAATAGACAATTTTATGTGAATGTTTGCACAAAGTTGAGCTTTTCGTTCGCAACCAGCAATCACTTCATTCAGCAGGTAAAATCGGTAATCAATGCTGAATGCGCCCATTGATGTGACACGCGAATCACGCGTGAGGTGTCAACAAATTTACCCCGAAACACCAAAACGCCTAAAAATCCCCCTTTTATAAAGGACTCATCTGAGTCAAGCATATCCGGAAACTCCGAAAAGTATACAATGCTTGCAAGTTGGTGCCAAGTATTTTGGCGTGTGGTCTTTGTCCAACAACAATTAACAACAGCCAAAGATTTTTTGTGTGTTTGTGTACAAAGCGGAGTTTTTGGTTGTTTTATAAATACAAATATATAAATACGCGCACGATTCGCTTAAACCACATTTAAGTTTAAGTAAATATTGACAAATAACACTAGGTAACAAAGTGAACCAATTTCAGGCATCCACAGATGTCACCATTTAATTTTACCTTTTTGTTGTGTTCCTGCTAACCCACATGCATAGAAAGCATGGAAATTTTTATTCCCCGATTGTTGACCTAACGTCATTGATATGATTTATAAGTCTCCGTAAACCTTCAAACTTATTTCAGAGGAATCTACACAAAGTCTCCATTTTTTAGGGTCATAGTTTTCTACACCCAAACATTTTAATAGTCCTGGCAAATTTTGCAAACACACTAATGATTCACACTGGGCAAAAATGTCAACATATTCATTTTCCCTATATCTATACAAACTAATAGTAAGTTTTTTCCGCGTTAAAGGCTACTTACACTAGAACTGCTTTATGCGTTTCGCGTTCAGCGAAGTGGTGACAAAAAGTTGAGTTTCATTTGTTATACTCATTTGTATACTCGATAAGTGTTGTCGTTATTTTCGATAAGTGTTGCTCATTTCTGTCTATCGTGCTCAACTATCGTCACTAGCACAACAATAATCATCTGTCAATCTTTTGCAGGGGATTTATAAATAAGAATCTAGCCATTTTCATCAGCAAGAACTCATGAATTCGTATCAAAACAAAGGTAAGAAAGTGTCTTGAGGTATTTAGAAATCAAAATTTGAACCCAGTGTAGTATTAGCCAAGAGATTTGCGTGGACATCTGGTGCCACATACACACTCCTGAAGATGTGGGAGGAACACATGGATAGACTTAGGGGACCAAGGAAGAACAGTCACATTTATAAGGAAATGGCTGATAAAATGAAGGACTTTTGACCGTCTCACCAAAGAGATTAAAAACAAATTGTTTCTTGGATCCGAGAAGATTTCTTCTTAAAAAAGTAGGGGAAAGTTAACTTCGGCTGGGTCAAAGTTTTGTATACCCTTGCAGTTTGTTTTTCTAAATAAGACTACTTTTCGGACATTACTTTTTTATGGGAGCTTTACTACATAGATGTCCGATTTCGACCAAACTTAGTGCAATCATGGAAAAGCATTACAAACTGTTAATTACGAAATTTGGAGGCGATCCCAATTAAAACAAAAAAGTTTTTCTCACTAGAGCTTCTTTTTCGACCGATCACCAGTCATCCGATTTTGACAAAACTTTGTAGAATTGTGTAAAAGTACTTACAATAAATATTTGCTAGCGTAAGGGACGTTTTCATTAAAAACAAAAAAGTTTTTCTCACAAGAACTAGTTTTTCGACCGATCGTTTCTATGGGAGCTTTATGCTATAATCATCCGATTTCGACCAAACTTTGTAGAATCGTGTGGGAGCATATAAAGGGTGATTTTTTAAGAGCTATAGGAAAGGTTTAAAAAAAACAAGTAAGGGAGCTGCAGTCGAGTGCCCCGACTACAAAATACCCTGTTCCCTTGATTTCGTGTGTTTTCCTTTACATACACACACACTCACACATACACACACTCCAAAATAAACACAAACGCATGGAATGCGGCCGCGCGCGATAACTGACAATGCAAAACCCTCCCTCTCTCCCACAAGCAAAATTGATTCGTATATTACTTCGGTGTTTATTGTCCGATCTTAGTGATCTTTTCAGAATAGATAAATATTGGGCCTTACTTGATATATGTAAAGTTAAGAATTGTGGCTCTGACAGTTTTTTGCGCTTAAAGGGGGGAGGGGGAGGAATTTTCCAAATCTGAAACAAACTCGTTTTGAATCGGGTTTACACCTATCTACATGCAAAAATTTGTGGCTCTAGCTCTTATAGTCTCTGAGATCGACGCGTTCTTACGGACAGACGGACGGACAGGGCTAAGTCGACTCGGCTGTTGATGCTGATCAAGAATATATATACTTTATAGGGTTGCAAATGCTTCCTTCTACCTGTTACATACTTTTGCACAACTTCATGATCCCCCTTTTCCCGTTGTCAATGGGAACAGGTTATAAAAACACATAAAATTCAGAAAAATGTATGAAATCTTGATTTGAATCGATAGTACGGTGACTGCGCCTCAAATGGTCCATCCGCTTAGTCCAATTTTGGCATACTCTTTCCAACATGTTGGCCGGTATCTAACGAATTAATGCTTCAATGTTGTCTTCCAATGCGTCAATTGAAGCGGGCTTGTCTGTATAGACATGAGCTTTAACATAGCCCCACAAAAAATAGTCTAAAGGCGTTAAATCGCACGATCTAGGCGGCCAATTGACCGGTCCCGAGCGTGAAATAAAATGTTCACCGAACTCGCCTCTCAATAAGTCCATTGTTGCGCGTGCTGTGTGGCATGTGACACCGTCTTGTTGAAACCACATGTCATGCAAGTCAAGCTCTTGCATTTTGGGCAAAAAAAAGATAAAAATATGGATATCATCTCACGGTAGCGATCACCATTCACAGTTACGTTACGATTCGCATCATCTTTGAAGAAGTACGGTCCAATGATGCCACCAGCCCATAAACCGCACCAAACTGTGACTTTTTCTGGATGCATTGGTAGCTCTTGCAATGCTTCTGGCTGATATTCACTCCAAAATCGACAATTCTGCTTATTTACGTACCCATTGAGCCAGAAATGAGCTTCGTCGCTGAACACAATTTCCAAGAGCCCATTCACCAAAAATTCTACGTTGCGGTAGGTCGTTCGGCTTCAATTCGTGCACCAGCTGTATTTTGAAAGGCTTCACACCTAAATCCTTCCGCAAAATTTTCCACGTTGTTGAGTAACAGAGGCCCAATTGCTGCGAAGGTATTGTATTGCCTCGTCGGCCCATTGTTCCAGCTGTAAATGACAAACCTTCGGCGCGATTGGTTAACCATTGGACCTAGATACCCTGGCCTTGGCCAGACTGAGTTATACCTCAGCCTTAGACACTACCTTACAGATGGCGCCCGAGCAGGCACTTAGGTCACGATATTCTTAAAGAGTGTTATAACAATAGTATAGTCTAAAAAGGGTATAGATAGACGTTTTAAGCAACTTTAAGCTCTAATTACCAAAAATCTTGACGTGATGAACCACTTCCGGAAAACAGATTCATGTTCAGCACACAAAAATCATCTAGAACTGTCACCAAATCAATAATATATAAGACTTTGTTGACAAGTGTAATTATTGAATTAAAATCAATCCTTGACCTTGAATCGGCTAACAACCATTTTGACTAAAAATAATGAATCTAGAGGACTTGATTCCAGAACACGAACACAGTTTGAAAATTGTGGAAGCTTCTAAAAACTAATGGGAGCGATGTGAACAATTTGCAGCAAAACCGAGCTAAAACAAGAAAAACTTTTATGGCACAAGAATTGCGAGAGCACAAGGGTTAAAAATTGACCACACTGCACTTAAGGCACTAAGTTCATAAAATCAAACAAACTCGATTTTTTTTAACGAATGTTTCAATTTTGTTGTAATTGTTCTCGAGAATCCTTATCACTTTGGCACCAGTTGAGCGAACGTTTTCACTGCTGAAAAGATTGAAAGCCTACCTTCGTGTTAATATAGTTTATCTGAGCACAGACTTAACGGGGTAGCGTTGGGAAACGTTCACAAAAAAACAGGGATGCAAACCAATCGGAAATAAGGACTGGTTCGGTTCAGTGGTTCACGCAGTTTTTGCACTACCGGTTCGGTTTATTACATGATTTCCGAAGCCAAATGAACCGCGGTTTCGGTTCTGTTTAGTTCAGTGGTTTAGTCTAAATTTATTATCGGCCCTGTTCCGAATTCCGAGTCGGTTTTCGTGTAAACGTTTGCAAGTAGGGTTTAAACTTAATAATGTTATATGGAAGGTGACAAGAATTTCAACGGTTACTAGATTAGGTTTGACAAATATCGAAATTGCTTAAGCAGCTAAAACCGATTGCTCAATGCCAAGTGGACTTAAATCGACAAAAAAGGAAGACCTTATCTAGTAGCCACTGACATTTTGCTTACTTTTCATATAAAATTGTGAACTTCATCTTGGAAAAAGCAACGTTTACACGAAAACCGACTCGGAATTCAGAAAAGGGCCGTATATATTTATTAAAAACCCGATCTTACCTCAAATCTGCGCGGAAAAGAATTTTTATAAACTTAAGACCATACCAAAAATGCCAAGAACACAATTTATATTCTTGGATAGTCCAAAATTATGTAATCCTTAAATCTTAAACCTTAAAGCCCATCTTTAAGTATAACTACGCTTAGTTCCGCCTAATTTCAACTCGTAAAGTATATACTTAAAGATATCGTACCGAATCTAGCTTAAATCTATTCGAAAAGTTACTTTCTCCGAACTTTAGAATGTAAGGCATTTCGAAAAATGTCCAAAATTACCTTTCTGTTCAAGGATCTTCCTTCCCGGTTTGCCCTTTAATCTTCGAAGAAAGGTATTTTCCAAACTTTCGCCGCGACGTACTCTTAAGTCTGCTCGCAAAGTCATAGTTTCGGTCTATTGAAGTTTCGGCAAATGAAAGATAATATCAAAATCTTATTTTTGTTCATGTCCCTAAATATTGTTGTAGCATGAAGTTCGGTCTGTTATGTTCGAACACATTATAAATCACTAGTTCTGTTTTTTAGTGGTATTAGGCCCCAGGTTTTTGTTTAAACCAACTCTAATTGGGTTAGCTTATTCGTAAAATATAAAACATTTCTTGTATTTTATATTTAGACTCGTTTTAAAATGTCAAAGCTCACCTAAGGGGTCTTTTTATCGAACTTTTTTCCCAACATTTAAAAAATATTGATTTCTAAAGTGAATATGTGACTTTTCGACAATTTCGAAATTGATTTCGTAGAGAACATTTAAATAGTCGGATATGCTGGCATAGTCCTAGCTAAAGTGGGATTGAGGTGAAGAAATATGACTGAATCCATTAGAAACTTTCAAAGAAGGAATGTAATCTGATGACACGGTCGGTGGGCAAAATCGTCAGTGAACTGAACCGAACCGTTTTCTTTTTGGTTTCCGGTTCGGTTCAGCGTTTTCAAAGGGACGCCGGCTCGGTTTGCGGTTCGGTTTATCATCTGGAACTAGCTGTTCGGCTACGGTTTGGTTCGGCTCGGTTCAGAACTGGTTTGCATCCCTGCAAAAACGTCAAATTTACAATTCACTGATCATATAAAATTTAACAAAAATGCTGTACCATAACCGATTTTCTATTAATGATCAAATAAAAGAATAATTTGAGTGCGAAAGCACCTAAAAAAAAATGTGTTCGTTCTTGAATGTTCAGGATTTCTGTTCATTTAATCGAGATTAATTCGCTTCCATAAATATTTCAACGGAAAAAGCAACCAAAGTTAAATTAAACAGAGTTGAAAACACAAAAAAAAACTACTGGATTAAAAGTTATTTCTTGGATTAAGAAATTTTTTTATTATTACCGTACAGGCATCAAATTCTTTATGTTTTCTATACGTGTAATACACAAATAGATAAACATTTTTGTTAATAAACTAAGTTTCTTAAGAATTGTAGCTGAAGTAGGAGCAATTGATTGGTATTAACAAATTAGCCACAGAAGAGATAAGTGTGGGTGAAAAAGATATTTTAATATTGTTAAACGAGAAAAACTAAAGCCAAAGCTATAATCGGCGGTGTCCCAGAAATCTCTTCCAAACAAATTCCAACCCAAAACCAATTCACGGTGTCCTAGAAATTTCTTTCGGTTAGTTTCAAGCTCTTGTGTTTTGTTGGTAGATTTTGGCAAACCATCCAATACACAAACCAGCCAATACACAAACCAACCAATAGCGACTTCACGAACCCACACAATATATCACTGTTTTTGTAGTAGGAGCATAATCATATACACACACCTTTCGAACTCGACTTTCAAACTTTCGAAGAAAACGAAATCTCTCGAAGTTCTGGGACACCGACGGATTTCTCTAGCGATTTGCAAACCAACCGAAGCCAAAATCTCTAGACATTTACAGGACACCCCCGATAATGATATTATAAGAACTGCAAGAAACTGATCATCCATCATTCGAAAGATATTAGAATACATTTTTTCTCAATTTTTTTATTTGCCTTAAGAAACGCCAACAATAAAAACAATGCGGCTTCAACTGGCTATAAATATTTACTAGAATTGCGGGTACTTCAATAATCTAGCCCACAATCACACGGCTATTAGGTCTATTTCGATTTTGCAAGTTCCTGTTTCTCAAATTTGTCCGCCTGGAGCTACGAACTGATACTCCGCCGTTTCTTGTTAGGGTAGGGGTAGTGGAGCTTACACCATTGCGATTTACACGAACACGGCGTACAGCACGATATTGCAAGTTGTTAACATATACAACCCTTGGATTTGGTACTGTTCTGCGTGTGGGAGTGGCCGCCGTTGGGGTTGTTGTCGTTGTTGTAGTGGTGGTGGTAGACGCTTCAGTGGTAGATACGCATTCTGGATTGTCTACATTTACCGGCAGCGTGCAGTCGATTTGAGCATCTCCGATTCTCACAAAACAACTGGCCAAAATGATGGCACAGCAGACGATAGTTGTAGTGGCTTTCATGTTCTAAAGATGATTGAAAGATTGTATAAAATTTGGCTAACATTCATGGCTTTTATACGCGTTCGATTAAATTTGCGGTCGGCATTCAAGGACTACTTGCATATTTTGACAGCTGTTTTGAAACTATTTTGCGGCGGAATTTTTTTGCTAAAAATTTATTTGTTTCGATTATTTGTTAAACATTTCGAACAGTTCGGCTTTGAACCGACTTTTAAGTTTGAAGAAAAACACCCATAAAATATATATTCTTGAGCCGGATGAAGGGCTACATATGTCGACAGCCTTGAACCTCTGCCTGTCTATTACCATGCGATCTAGTCTATTAGCCTTAGTAAAATTATGTGATTTATTTACGAGAAGCTGGCATGCTACCAAATTCAATTTAATGTAAAAAATTCAAATATTTGTCAATCTTAATTGTGAATAATTTTATAAGTGCTTCTTACTCATACCTTACAAGATACATCGGTTAGATCGCGCACTTTAAAAGATACAAGTTTTGCCCAGCCGAAATTAGCTCTACATTCTTGCTGATGATTTGACTGCGACTAAGTAAATCTTATGAAGCATAAGCTAAGGCGGATGCTTAGAAAGTAAAAGGCGGTTTCGACGCTTTACAGTGGGCCCAGAATACTCATTTATGGACAGAACTACCATTTATACAGAAGCTCTGCAATTTGAATATCGGCCGAGATGTTCGAAAAGAACAACTTAAAGGTTCTCGATTCCAAAAACCGAATGTGTTATTCGTTTTTTAACTTCGAATAGTTATTAGTCTTCATTCCACCTTCTTATATACAAGATCTTTTCTAAATTTCCGCTCGGTAGATTTTCGAATCTAGATGTAAGCTCACAATTAACGAAGAAGTGTAATAAAATTACACTACGCAACAAGGGCCAGTATAATGAAGAGTTCGCGGTGATTCTAAAATATAGAATTTTTGTGTGCTAAAGACGAATCAGTTTTCGGATATAGTTGATTTGATTTTCAGAGCAGTCCTGCAACAACAAAAAAAATAGGGGAAAGTTAACTTCGGCTCGGCCGAAGTTTTGTATACCCATTGCTAAAAAAAAAAAAGTTTTTCTTCTAAGAATACTTTTTTGGACCTTACTTTTCTATGGGATCTATACTATATAGATGTCTGATTTCGACCAAACTATGTAGAATTGTGTAAAAGTATATAAAATAAGTGTATGCCAATAAAAAGCACGTTTTCATTAAAAACAAAAACAAATTTTCTCACTAGAACTAGTTTTTCGACCGATCGTTCCTATGGGAGCTATATGCTATAGTCATACGATTTCGACCAAACTTTGAAGAATTGTGTAAAAGTATATAAAATAAGTGTATGCCAATGATAAGGACGTTTTCATTAAAAACAAAAAAAGTTTTCTCTTTAAGACTAGTTTTTCAACCGATCGTTCCTATGGCAGCTATATGCTATAGTCATCCGATTTCGAGTGTAAGCCAATGATAAGGACGTTTTCATTAAAAACAAAAAAGTTTTTTTTCTCAAAGACTAGTTCTTCGACCGATCGTTCCTAAGGGAGCTATATGTTATAGTCATCCGATTTCAACCAAACTTTGCAGAATTGTGTAAAAGTATATAAAATGAGTGTATGCCAATGAAAAGGACGTTTTCAATAAAAACAAAAAAGTTTTTCTCACTAGAACTAGTTTTTCGACCGATCGTTCATATGGTAGCTATATGCTTCAGTCATCCGATTTCGACCAAACTTAGTGAAATCATGGGAAAGGATAGTAAACTAAGAAATACGTATATTGGAAGCGTTTCCATAAAAAACAAAAAAGGTTTTCTCCCTAAAACTAGTTTTTCGACCGATCGTTCCTATGGCAGCTATATGCTATAGTCATCCGATCCGGCCGGTTCCGACAAATGTGCAGCGTATATGTACCAGAAGACTTCGTGCAAAGTTTGGTGAGGATAGCTTTCAAACTGACGGAGGAGATAGCATAGAAACAGACGGACGGACGGACAGACGGACAGGGCTAAATCAACTCAGCTCGTCATGCTGATCAAGAATATATATACTTTATGTGGTCGGAGATGCTTCCTTCAAACATCCGCACAATTGTATAATACCCTCTGCAAGGGTATAAAAAGATCGAACGGTCCAAAATGTTTATACCGACATGCAGCCTGCACTAGATTGAATATAATCGCTCTCTTAAAAATCATAAGAACCCTGGCGACGCCGGGTATTCAGCTAGTTGAATATAAAAGAAAATAAATATGCCAAGACAAAGGGTGCAACAAGCTTTGAATAAACGAAAAATTTACTTGGCCCTTTAAGAAATAATATGCAAAATAGCTGCATCCAGAAGGAAAATTAAAACAATGTTTGGAGAAGATAATGGCGGCTCTCTAGGTCTTGTTACAGATAAAGTTTTCTTGATTGTATTTTTTATGATTTTGAATCTTGGGTGTTCAGGACCCCCCGTTACGCTGCGGAATTGTTAAATAGAGGTATTTAACATTTTTTTTTAACAAGTCAGTAGAACTGTCATGTTTTCTTCTTCTTGTTTTCGAATTGATGACGTACGAGTTGGAGGAACCCTTTGCAGCACTGATCAGCTTATCGACCAAGCACTCGTACATGATCCAGTGCACAGCAGCCAGTTGGCCTGGCTAACGCGTCGCAAGGGTTACACATCCACCATGAATCATCTCGAGCGAACGCTTGACAGTGCGACAGGAGCTCAGGTTCTTGCCATTGTTGCGTCCCTTCAACATTAGGGCGGTTTCGACTGTTTATTTTTTTCGAGTGTACTTCCAGTTAATGAACGTGCAATTGTAACTAAATTCTTCCTCCTCGGAATCGAAATCCACTTTCTTGGCATCCCCTATTTCCAGTTTCGCACTGTGGTTAATTTGGCAATTTAGCGTTGTAATAATTTCAACTTTTGAACGAATATATAGCTGGTGGTTTCTATTTTGGGGGTGGCCTGCTAAGACTATACTTTAGTGGTGGCGGTACTGACCAAGAAATTCTTGATTTCATTGGCAAAATTGTGTGCGGCTTGTCCTGATTTGACAACCCACCAAGAAACATACAAAGAGGGAAAAACGTGTTCTGAAAAAAATATTTCTTTATCTCAAAATAAGACCTAGACGAACTGGAAATGATAGCAAAAATAATCAAAAACATTTTCGTTAAAATTTTTAAAAAAAAAATGACAAGGAATAAATCATTGAAATTCCATATTTGCTTACAAATTGAGGATTATTTTCTAGTTTTTTAATCCTTCGAAGGTTCTATCGATCCCATTCTCATCACCCTCGCATTTGATTTTAATGTTTGTTCCATTTTCCTGCAGCCAAGGCCTCGACCAAATCTCCACTGAGCACAGCTTGGTGTCTTTGCCATCGGATAGTTGCACCTGGTAGACATACCTCATGCCAGCCACCACTTGTCCTTTAACCGACATCACCTCAATCACTCTAAATTTGGAATGAACTGGTGGAATTAAGTCAGCATTTCATATTCCAATACTTACTGATAGCTGGGTCCATCGCCAGAGGCCAACTTTGACAGCGAAGTCTTCAGTATCTCGATTGCATCCTTCCGCTTCTCACCGCTTAGCTCATTTTCGCCGCCCAGAACTGGACTACTTGCATGCGACATGACTGCGAGTAAAGACAGAACAATGCCAACAAAACAAAGGGAATTCACAGCGTTCATAAAATAAAGTTTGAACCAACAGAGCAGTTGACGATATACTAAACTGACACACAGAGCGGGTGAACGCTTTTATGACCACCGGAGACAAAGCACTGCACCCACAATACAAATACCGCTCTCTCCCTCACGAGAGAGAGAAGAACAAGTAAGTATTTTTAGTGACGCCTCGAAATGATATAATTTTTGAAGCAAACACAAACATCTGGCACCTTATCGAAAGACCCAGCTTATTGTTGTATCGTTTATGTTTGTCAATCGCAGGTAGCACTGATAGCGTCATGGGATAAGGGTATGTCTTAGATACTTTGATAACAATCTTGATAGATTTCACTTCCTATTAATAAACAAAGATAACAGTTTATTACCTCAACTTAGCATAATAGCAAAGTATTATGCACTTCTCAGAAGGTATCTGGAGTGCGTTGCTTCGCCCCTTAGTAATTTAAACCCACAACGAAGTGGTGAAACTTACTTTACTATCTATCAAATCATTCTGATGATCCCTTGCTCGGTATTAAATTGATCAAATTTGGTAATTATGTTGATCATAGGACATAAATACTTATAATTTCAGGCAGATCACACTATTTTTTATTTTTGACACGCAATGTTGAGAAACATCATATCTCCCACAGCTTTGTAAATGGATAGTTCGTTCTCATTTCTTAGAGATACATATGTAGTAATCAGCCGACGAGCAGCTTTCCTACTTGTTTGGCTTGTCATTGTAATGCTGGGTTTATACTGCGTCACAGAGTGTCACATTTCAGTGTCACAATGTCACAGCTCCATACGAATCCATACGTAATCAAAACAAAAAACTTTGTACTTGAACTAAAATCGCGTTTCTTAGAATTTTTCAATTTTTTCGGCTCATATGCCAAATATGATTGGACTATTTGTATTGTGTCGACTCTGCCCACACTAGTCACGACGACTACCGATTACTGTGGCAGAATCACGAAGCCTACCATCTCTCATCTCGAGGAGTTTTTAGTGTGTGTGAGACTTGCGGCAGCGGCCAGCGCTCGGAGCTAGCCACGACCAACAAACAACAATTTGTATTAATCTAGTTAAGTTAAACAATACATATTAATAGTGAACATAGCTCCGACATCATAATCGCAAAAATATATGAGCTGTTACCAACAGCGAAGTCAGGGGGGAAGATTTTACTTAGTAAAATTTAAGTTTTCATTAATATTTTCATTTCTTCGACATTGTTTTGAAGATTGTTTCTCATTTCATACTGAAAGCATCTTTAATTAATTATTTCATGCAAAAATGTATCACTAAAGGAATTTTTTCAGAAACGTTCAGACAAAGCTGCCCCTACCTTTATGGAAAGCTGGCTACGCCCTTGGCTGCTACAACCGCGTGAAACTCAATTGATGCGTCTAAGCCGAGCTTTGAGTATGAGCAAAGGCACTTCATGAAAACTGTCGACCTATTTCGACTTATCCTGAAACGCTGTAATGGGAAGTCCCACGCCACCGGTTGTTTAGTTCAAACATTGCCTCTCGGACTACTATCTGATGACGCATGGGACCAACACTCTACAGCCTGTTCACTGGAGACATGCCTCTTGCTTTGGACATTCCAATTGAGGAGCCGCAGGACCTTCTAAGCGCCAACTTCGCCGACGACACGACAATCATGACGCGTGTCAGATGCGTATACTCGGCAACAGACGCGTTGCAGGAGTATCTCAAAAGGTTTGAGAACTGGGCCTGTCGTTGGAACATCTCTATCAACCCCAAAAAGTGCATATCTGACACCCACACGCTCAGGAAAGACAGTAGTCCTGGCGTCTTCCTGCATGGTGAGCTCCTCCCACACAAAACGACCCACAAATATCTTGGGGTGACCCTTGACGAGAGGATAACATTCAAGCAGCATGCTGCAGATGTTGCTGGTAAGCTCCACAGCAAAGCGAAGAGGATGAGTTGGCTACTCAATGCCAACAACAAACTTTCACTTAAGAATAAAGTCCTCATCTACAAGGTTATCCTGGCACCAATTTGGAGGTACGGCATCCAGGTCTACGGCATTGCTGTGAGGACACACACCTAAACAAGATCCGAGTATTCCAGGCGAGAATTCTGAAACGAATAACGGGTGCTGAAGGGTACTTACGAACTCGCGACATCGAGAGGGAGTGTAGCGTGGTGGTTGGTGACTCAATAAACAACCTGGCTGCGCGATAGCTCGACAAGGTTGCCACTCACCCAAAAAACCTCGCCAGACGCCTCCTAAGGCGACGACGGATCAATGGGATAAGGGCCAGGAGAAAACTCCAAAGAATCCATCCAACAGACCTGGCAATAAACACCAAACTTACACGACACAACCAGCTTATAACCAACAATAATACACTCCCCAGACACTCTAAATTTACACACCTAATGAATCCCATATAGATTTAAGACAATGAACTCTAGAATTAAAGTTCCTATTACTAGAAATAACCTAAGCAAACCCCAAACACATTAAATCAAACTTTCAAATAATTACCCCCTACAGCAAAAGTAGCTTTAACCAGTAACAGTAAGCTGTAAAAATTTAATATTAGGGTTATTAAGGGACCTGTTCCGGTTTTCGACTCGATTTTCGTGTAAGCGTTAGCATTTTGCATCCAATTCGAATAACGTTGTATAGAAGGTAAACAAAATGCCTACGGTTACTAGATCTGGTATAAAAACATTCGAATTCGTTTGAGCGAAACCATAGTCAATCCAGGAAATTCGGAGAAAACAAAACTTTAAACCGAAACAGACCCGTATATCAATAAACAAATGTTTTTATAAAAAGGAAGGACTCCAAAATTGAATAGATTCCTGGATCGCATCAAAAGACGCTTCGTTTTTCGAGATGGTATCCGAAAACTGCCAGAAAGATGAGAAAATAGAGGCTTGTGATGGACAATACTATGAAAAAAGAATTTGTAAATAGTTTTTCACAATAAAACTTCAAACTTGAAAAAATCCTTTTAAATTTGTTTGTACTAGTAATGTTAACGACTTTTTTTGAATATATGTATGTATTGCACTTCATTTAATTGCATCCAAGAACAAAACATACTTGGAATTTGAGATACTAAACATTAATAGATCCATTCCGATTATACCAGAACTACAGTCTTTTATCTTTATACACGTATAGTGCGAGAGAGTTTTAATGTCGCCAGTCTAAAACAGACCTATGAAAATTCAAGATGTAGGTATATAGTTACTGCTAAGATCGGAAGCCATAGGTCGTTCCAAAGTACATTGAATGATTCGCAAAAGCAAATAGCTAAGCGATTCCTAAAATAACTCTTAAATATGCCTTCAATTTCACTTTCAGAAGATGACGATTTAGAAAGTTATCTATTCTGTGTTATCTATCTGAGTCTTCGATCCTTCTAAATCATCATCAACACTATATGTAAATGTCATACATAACAACCCCATTAGATCTAAACCAAGCTTCTAACAAAAACCAATGAATCGATGCTTTTAAGCACCCGTCCGTGAACTGGACCTTTAGCATTTCAGGGGTTTGCTGTCTTGGTTTAATTGCTTAGTTTTAAATGATGGCTGATGTTCTAAATCAAGAAAAAATCTGTGAGAGATGTTTCCACGAAATTTTCTCCGCTCATTGACTTTAACTGCCTCTTTTCGCCTATAAAAGTCCAATTAAGAATGAATTGTGATCGATTTCAAAAACCAAATGGCAGAACAAACAGGAGCTTTAGAGCTCTTCATGTTTCTGTATAAACGATAAATATAATTGAGGCAATACCAGTAATGAATAACTTTTGCGATAAGATGCTGACCGAACTTGGGGGTCATTTAGATTTAATAAAAGTGTATTATTTTCAAAATGAAGAAACCACAAATGGTTGATATGGAATTAACAAAGGGTTCCTGCGTTTCTTAGTGTCAAGTGAGTCAATATTAATCAGATATCCTCATAACTATTTTTAAGTACATCTTTATCTTGAAGCATTGCTAACCAACATGACGCACCAAAGGTTCTTTTTCATTATCAGGGGTGACACAGAAATCTCTAGAGGTTTTCGTATTAACGTTCGGATTTTAAACTAAACTAGGAGAACTTCAAATGTAAAGTGACAATAATATTGTCGGCTACTAGATTTTAGGGAAGTAAAAGCTTTGAGCAGTCGCTTTCAAGTCTCTTCACTTTTGTCGTTTTATCTAGGCAGTTTACCCGGGCGTTATTTCACTTTTAGGAGTGGCCTTATTACAATTTTGAAAGTGAAATAACGCCCGCTCAATGCTTCGTATGAATAATACAGTTGTTCAAAAGTTTTTAGTCTTAACAGCTGTGCAATGATGTACTATTCATATGAAGTATTGTGACAAAAATAATTTTTAGTTTATCTGAGAATAGGCCTTAATCATCTTACTCAAACTGTTTCTCATATTATATGAGAAAAAACTCTTCTGGCTAAGATAGAATTATGGTAAAGAACTACAGAAAAGTTTAAATATTGTCCACTAGAGGACAACAAATCAACTTTTAAGAAAAGAATGCAGATTAATGATAGGTATATTAAGATATCGGCGGGCAATTTACAGACTTACAGGATTGCATGTTGTAAAATTTGTGTCAAGTTATCCTTAAAGGTTATTTCGAGCCGGCATCGCTAAGGATCAATTCGGTCTATCAGTGATCTACCTACGGAATGTCTTAACAAAATTATTTTAGGGAAGCCATTTAGCATTTCTGAAAGGAAGCCGGCTCGGTTGACCGGCTGGTTCAAAACCGGTTCGTTTTAGAACCAGTTTGCGTCCCTGATTTTTTCTCACTTCACCTTTTATCTCCCTCATTCCAAATCAATGTCAATCAAGAAACTGCTTAAGTTGCGAATTCCCGAAACAAATTTATATCCTTCAATTAAGTTTTCCACATTAGGGTCATTTGGTTACTAGCAAATAAGAATTGACCGTTTTTCGTTGTCCAAAAATAACAACTATTTACGGACCCTTTGAGCAAAAAGTCAGAGATGAACCGTTCACATCGGCTCATGAACGAATCGCTCAGTGCTCAACGAACAACCAATAGATTTGTTTACATTTTGCTCTGCTCAGACCGCAAAGGGAAAAACGATCAATTGTTATTTACGAGCTCTGCTATTAATCCTTTCAGGATCGAATTAAACTGAGTGAACTTAAAAAATTGTTCAGGACATACTTCTTTAAATTTCAAAAACCTAATGGTTCCATATCTATCGATCACAATAACTAATCTTATTTGCGTCAACGGTGTACACTGCAAAACATGAGCTGATATGTGTCTTACTTTTCGAAATTGCGCCGCACTTTCAGGAGTGAAATAACGCCCACGGGAGCTCATAGAATTTGACTGACATAAAATAAAGACTCATCAATTAAAGAACCGCTGATTTGCAATGGATACATTGACCTCTCACTGATCTTCATATCACAGAGAGAAAAATCCGTTCTTTCACTGATCTTCATATAAATCCGTTCTTAGTGTAACGAAATCATGAATTCTTGTGAACGAAAGTCTAACGGCCGGGGGTCTTTTTTCACCTGGCGATATTTTTAATGCCCTCTTAGATTTTGTTGATCATTCCTCACATCTGCTCCTTTTCTATATTTTATTTCCTCCTTTTTTCACTTGACCCTTAATAATCACTCGTTCTGTTTAGCAAATGAAAAACCATTAAGTCATATCTTTATTTCAGCATACCAAATATCTTCAAAAACAAAAGCTGAGGTACAAATTTAAAAGCCTTACAATCTAATCTCTCTAAATACAAAGTTATATATTCAAGTTAAATAACGCATAAATCAACGATTTTCGATGTTTCCATGATACAACGGAAATCCATCTCTATCCAATTTGTAATTGAAATCATAGTGTCTATAATATGTGTATATAGATTAGGATAACGTACGTTTCAAAAAATACACGACTCTCCCTGTGGGAAAGTCATCGTAAGATGCATTCATCTGCAGTAGTGAGGACAAATTGGAATTTCCTAATACTAAAGTAAAAGAAATTCCTGTTGTGCAAATTTGTATACAACTTATTTGCCTGAATGTCTTTAAGGCGATCAGCAGGACCCGAGAAAAGCAGTTTTAACAAAAAGAATCCACGTCTAGATGTGAATGTGAACATGTTCCAGCAATTGGGCGCGATCATAGAAAATGGCCGAGCACATTTCGCACTCAAAGCTACGCGTCTTCCGCTCGGGTTTGTTAGCTGCGGCTGCCTTGGCCGCCGCGTCGGCTGCATCGGCGGCGGAAACCACCTCCGAGATTGAGAAGAAACCGGAACTCACATCGGCAGTGCCGGCGCCGGCAGGTACATTCACATTGTAGGCGTCTACGCCTACGCCGTAGCTGAGGTAGGAGTTGCTGGCCTTGCTAACTGGCGCCGTGGAAGGCGTTGATTTTTTGGCAGAGCTGGAACTGGTGGTGGGAGAAGGCTTGCTGCTGCTTGTTCGTTTGCTGCCCGCACGCCGACTGTTAGCAGTTAGCTGGCGAAGATGCCGCGAGGTGCGAGCCGCTGAGGAACTGGTAGTGGTACCCGCGCCACCTGTCGAAACCATTTCACGCAGATCGGGGGAAGTGGGTTCGATTTTGATGAGGTTTTGCTCCTCCTCCGGCAGGAACTGTGGAGTCGTCGAGGACTCGCTGGTAAAGCGCAGGCGGGCATTGCGGTCATGTTTGAGCGGTGAGCGAAGAATCTCCTCCAGATCATTGACTATGCTGGGATTGAACTTCTCGTAGGTCTTCTCCCGAAGCAGCGCGGCATCTATAAGAAGAGTGTCATCGTACATCAATTGGACCCGTTGCTGCTCTTGCTCCTGCTTGATGTGCAAGGGACTAGAGCTGATCTGATTTGGTGGCTGAGTGGCTGGTGAAATAATCTCATAGTCATCGACAATGTTGGAGGAGGAGGGAGCGGCCCGAGAGGACAAATTGTTGGTGGTCTCTGTGCGGGTTATGTAGGTCTTAGAACGCGTCCTTTTGGAGCTTTCGGGAGCTTTTGGGACCTTTGCCTTCTCAGTGTGAATCATACGCGGACGCGAAGTGGCAGCGGACGTAGCTTTGGTACTAGTCTTTTTTCTGGTACGACTGCTGGAATTGGTGTTGGCCAAGGGCGGCACTGGCATTGGCTTTACCCGCCACTGGAGATGCCGGCTTGGCCTGCATTTGCGCCGGCTGCTTGGCTGCGCGTCGCGACTTTGTCGGCACAGAAGAAGCAGCCGAAGAGGCAGGCTGCAGTGTTGTATCATTAACCACAACCAACGAATCGATTTGAAAAAACGCCACCTGGCTATCCTGCAGGAACTTCTCCTCCCAAATACGATCCGATTGGCTGCTGTTGGAATCACAACGCTGTTTGGATTTATCCTGCGCTGGCTTGATTGCTCCATTGACCACTGGCTTGTGGCTATCCTTTGCCGCGCACTTTTTGCGCTTTTCTTTCTTTGGCGGCGACTCGGCCATATCAAAAAGTTCGTCCACGTTTTCTACATCAAAATCGCAGATATCAATATCGCTGGTGTAATCCTCCCCCTCAACCAAACAATCATCGGTAATCACGGCGTCCTTATGTTCGGCACGCATATGGGCTATTTCATGTGGTTGAAGTTTGCGTCGACGTTTGTACTTGCGCGGACCAGTCTGGAAGAATAGAAGTAGAAATTTATTTGTAAATTCCCCTTCGATTGCATTATAAAAAAAAAAAAAAAATGCTGATCGACTGATTGAATGATATCAATAGTGGAGCACACACTTAGTCGCCACAGCAACTTAGCACACCACAAGAAACAACTTAATGATCTAGAATTTCAAACTACTACAATTGGCTGCCGCTGTTTGGCCGTGTTGCTGTCACTATGTTGGATGAGATGCTGAATCAGCTCATTGGACGAGGGTAAATCGTCCGAGCAAACGGTGCAGTGGTACGTGCCCGTTGCCACATCCAAGCCCGAGTGATGGGAACGTATGTGCTCACGGAGCACCACACGCTGATTGAAGGCGCGCGGGCAGACCGAACAGGCATAGGGCTTCTCGCCCGTGTGGATGCGTTCGTGTTTGCGCAAAGTGCCGCCATCGGCGAATGCTTTCCAGCAGTAGCGACAGCCGTATGGACGCTCGCCCGTGTGGATGCGCACGTGGATCTGCTGAGAGCTGCGTGAGCCGAAAGTCTTGCCGCACTCATGGCAGGGGAAGAGTTTACCAGGCGAGGTGGTGCTGTGCGAGTGTCGATGGTTGGAAAGAGTGCGGCCATCGGGGAACTCCTCTTGGCACACCTCGCACACCACCGACTTGTCGCGATGCGAGGCCATGTGTCGCTTCAGCCGTGCCTTGTTGTGGAAATTCTTGCCACACTTTGAACACGAGTGGCACTTCTCTCGCGAATGATCCCAGGCGTGCTTGATGAGGGCCTTGCGATCGCGGCACTCCTTACCACATAGGACGCAGGAGTTGGGCTTCAGTTCGTGCGGATGGCGGGTGTGCAAGTGACGTTTAATGGCCTGCTCCTCATAAAAGCTCATGCCACACAAAACACATCTGGAAGTTTGAATTGGGTTTAAACCTGCTTGTGGGGAATCCCTTTTTTTGGGCAGGTACTCACTTAAAGGGCGGGAATCGGGCATGAATTTCGGCATGGGCAAGCAGCTCCAGAGCGCTGGGAAAGGATTTGCCACATGTGTGACAACTGTGGGCTGCATCTTTGGCATTTTCCGCTTCTGCTGCAGCTGCTTCTTCGCCCCCAGCCTCGGACTGATCAGCTGGCGACTTAAAATGCTGTTTGGCATGACGATGGAGCAGGTCCTGCCTGTGAAAGGAAATGCCACATTCGCTGCAATAGAATTCTCCATAGAGTTGCTCCGTTTCCGATTCGCTGCCGCTGTCCTCTGCAGAGACAGGGTCATACTCTGAGTTGCTTTCCTCGAACTGGTGCGTCTTCTGATGCTCCTGCAGGCTGTTGTTGTCCCAGAACATCTCCTGGCATTGGTTGCATTCAAAAGGCGAGTCCACGCGGTGATTCTGAGAGGAATTAACGAGATGTTGAGCAATTGAAACATGTGAAAGCATGTGAAAGGATGTTACCTTGATATGGGAGACGAGAGCCTTCTCCCGGGCAAAGGCTAGGCCGCACTGCTGGCACACAAAAGGTTTGCTCTCATCCAGCACAGGGAATTTGGGTTGGAGAGCATCAGAAGGCGGGGCGATGGCAGCGGGCTCAGGCACCTCCTCCTCAGCTGGCTCACTCTGAGCATTCTCTGTAATCACAATATACTGTGAGGTCTCCTCCTTGGGTTTCAGACGACTTATTCTGCCCCGTGACGGGACTGGAGCCGACTCCAGGCTGGCATCGGGCAAATAGCTTATCTGCTGCACCATTTCAGCCGACTGCTGCACCTGCTGCTCTTCCGTTTCCTGCTGATATAAGGGCCAATCCTGCTCGTAGTAATGATCGTCCAATGGCCGATGCTGCTGCTCGAATTTGATGGATGAGGCGGCGGCTGCTGCGGCTGCCTCTGCATCGGCTGCATCCTGGGCCTCGGCATGTGCTTTAAAGTGGCTAATGAGCTCAGCCCGACGCGAGAATCGGGCCCCACACAGCTTGCACAGATGCGGTCGATCGTTCTGATGCGCCAGCATGTGATTGTTGAGCGTAACCTTCTTGCGAAAGCGTCGACTGCAGAAGTCACACGGATAGGGACGCAGAGCCGTGTACTCATCCTGCTCCATGTCCAGCAGCTCCTGGGAACTGGTGGTGCCAGCTATTTGGTCCGCAGCAATTTCCACCCTGGGGAAGCAAATCATGAGCTCTTTTTCTGTATTTATCGCTTAATCACTCACCTCTCTGCCCCCTGATGCTGCACCCAGTCATCGGTGATGACCTCCTCGGTGACCACCTCATCGTCAAAGGCCTCGGCATAGGCCACCGTACCATCGGCTGTGACCAGCACCGTTCCACCCGCCCCCGTCTCCACATCCGTGCCTGCCATTATCTCACTCAGCTGGCCATCCCGCGCCATAAAAATGAGATTCTCGGCCGCCATATGGTCCAGATCCTCGTCCGTGGCATACGCCGTTGCCGCCTCGCCATCCCCGTCGCCTGTGTCAGCGCCGTTTTCCAGTATGTCGACTTCTGCTTCGCTCGCGGAGGCGTGGTGCTGTATCCATTGGATGCCGCCATAGCTAGGATTGTTCATTACTCACTCGACCTGCAATCAAATTGGGCATTTGTTAATCACGCCCCGGACGCACAAACTAAACGGGACCAGCCTACGCAGTCGCAGATATTCGCAATTTGTTTAAATTCTTAGACGGGAGCAACAATTGGTGGCACAACATGTGCCCTAGTTCGTGGGAGAGTAAAAGAGAGTAAAGAGCTCGAGTTTGAGCGTTGCCAGAGGTTACATATTCCAATAGTGCTGACAGTTTGGTTATGCGTCTTCCCGCTAAGTTTAGCTATTTTAAGCCAAATTTTGCAAATCAAGTTAAATTAATGCAAGCGAAAACTGATTCTATTCGGATTTTACAATTTAAATATTTTCTTATAGCAAATAATAAATTTTTTACGCCAAGAAATAATTTATTTGCGGAGCGTCAGTTGGCCATTAGGAGCGTTTTTGCTAAATTTAAGCCAAACCAAATGAGTACAAATCTAAATTATTTTTCTGTTAATCGATCTATTTAATAGTTAAATATAAAAAAAAATTCTTAGTTTTCCATTTGTTTTTAATTTTTATATTTTTTTCTTTCCAAAAATATCAAAGAATATACTTTTTTAAATTAGATCAATAGATCAGAACACCCTATTTTTTTTAGGGTTTTTGGCCATTTATTTTTATTTAAACTAATTTATATATTAATCAGAACAGTTTTTCATTAATTTAATCGTTCGTTTATCCTCCCTTTTTCAGAATGACCTCAAAAATATGGTTGGGAAGAGTCATACAGACTTGTTCACAATTCCACTTCCACAAAAATTTTGTGATTTAAATCCGGTTATTGGTCTAGATTTGATCTCTAAATCACAAAACTTTTGCGGAAGTGAAATAGACAAGATGGCTAATAATATTTTCCAAAGTAATCTAAAGAAACGAATGACGACTGAAGTGTTTTTTATGCCTTCAATTAGTTCCGCTTTGCTAGAATATTGTTAAATATGTATAAAATAGTCCAGATGTTTGTAACGCATTGAAGAAAGCATCTCTGCCCACATAAAGTATATATATTCTTGATCAGCATGACGAGCTGAGTTGATTTAGCCCTGTCCGTCTGTTTCTAAGCTATCTCCTACGTCATATATTTGGATGCTTATTTAGTTTTAACTGATTACTTTTTTGAAATGAATTTCTGGCGCTGATTACATTTTGTGTATTTAAATAAAAACTAAAACGTATTAAGTTACATTTCTGAATTTCTGTGAATATATATTCATAACATTTATAAATATTCACTTTGGCTTCTTTTTCAACCTGCACATCACTAATTCTTTCCAGTCCACACACACTGGCCATCTCGCTCACACTCATGCCTTGCGCAGACCGTTCGCGATTGTTGTTGCTTTGTTCATGGCCGAGCCGTTCTCATAAGAAATATTCCAATTTATAAACACCAATTTGGCCATAAATGAGGTTAAGTCGGCGTTTTATTTATATTCCAGACAGTTGCACCTACATAAACATAAACAAACCCTCGGCGGGACTATTTACTTGCAGCCACAAATTGCATGCCAACTGATTTTGCCGCCCCACAAGCCACGCGGTTACATCACGCCCGTATTTGCTGGGACAAGCCGACAGAACGGAGAATTTTATTTTCATTTTCGATTGCGGCTGGGCCCCGTCATTTTGAGGTTAAATATGTGCCCGAGCAACTGAACACTTGGGAGGTTGAATCTTTACCTTTCAATCGGAACTTTAGGCTGTTTGCATACTTTTATGTGGACGTTTTTAAATGCGGCACAACGATTTCTTGCAAAATGTCCACGAACGCCCGGAGAAAGAAGAATTGCCATTGCCATTGCCTGTCTTTGTCTTGTTCGTTTTCCACTGCTGTTCGTCTATCGATAGCACCGAATCTAAAACCAAGACGATGGGCGTCAAAATAGCGGCGGTCGATTAGCGTCGAAATGGAAAGGATGCATATGAAAAATGTAACGTTTTCTAATTTAAAAGTTTCCTTTGACTACAAAACTAAACTTATTAAACCGATTAAAATTGCAAAATGTTAAGAATAAGATTAACTATTGTTACCTACCTATTAACTATTGTGCTCCATATTGAAATGCATTAATTTAATGCTTAACACGTCGTCTGAGGGATTGTTTTACATAGCGTTTAGTTTAAACAAATTACCGATGTGTTTGCACTAAAATCAAAACGGTTAATGTCAATCGTCAAGCGCCTAATGGTCTGCCAGCTCAGCTAGCTTCGAGCATGACATTTCGAATTATCGAACTTTCATAAAAATGTGTTTGTTTCAAATAGATACTTTTGCGTATCAAATTAATAACCAAAATATCATTTTGATACTCTCTAGAATTATACTGATACTAAAAAAGCAATACAGGTTTTAGTTTTAATCAGGGTTCGAAATGACTTAACCATTGACTAAACCAAAATGATTTTTTGACTACGACTACGGAATCAAATCATAGAAACTAAAAATTTAATAATTTTTATAAAATATGATTTGATCAACTAGGCTAAGAAATATGAACAAAAACTAAACAAAATTTTAGTCATTAGTCGTTTTGCTACATTTGCGCGAAAGTCTAGTGGCACTATCCATTTTAAGGGAGACTAGCTTATTTTTTAGTTCCAATATTATATTATTCTTTATATTCGCTGCAACGCCCGCCAAAAAACATTTAGTATTTCAAAGTTTAATGAAAATGGTTGGTTCATTTTTTCTCCCAAAGCTTTGCAGATGGTACACCTTCGCTGTTAAATTCATCATTACATACACTCATTTGATGGGTTTTAACTAAATGAGTTTTTAAATTATACAATCTGTCCTTTTTTCATCCGTGGTTGCATAAAGCAGATTCATTCTCCTCAGGTAATTGAAAATATTTCAGAATAGAAGCTTTGTTAAGACGGGGAGCCATGGGAAATTTGTTTTATAATAAGAACAAATGCTGTAAAACTTTACTTTCAATTATTTTGTCAATTGTGTGGCGCGAACGGTGATTTTTATACCCTTGCAGAGGGTATATGGAAATAGTACAAATGTTTCGAAAAACTTTTTATTATTATCTGCTTCGGCACAATTTTGGCGATATTGATGAATATCGGATAAATATTTAGAGCAGCTGTCGTATAAAAAACTGATCAGACAAATGGTCACAAGTCAGTCTACTGGTCAGTTTTGGTTACTCAGCTAGCAGCGAATATCAATCAAAGCGAATATGAAATTGTTGAATGAATATAATTTAGGACTTTTATTTATATAAATTATACGAGCTGCAAGGGTATACAAAGTTCGGCCGTGCCGAAGTTAGCTGTTCTCTACTTTTAACACTTACAAGGAATTTAGGCTTTGTCCTTTCTGCAAGGCTGCGTTCTGTACTTGGAAAACTGTCTCTTCTTTCGGTATGTCTGAATATATTGTTCTTTGTTCGATTGTTAATCGGAAAAAATTTGCGATATGTTTTAAATATAAAACAATCAACACAACAATCACAACAACGATTGATAACCAAAATTATTTCAATTTAAAATTTTCAAATGAAACGAAACCAGGGACCGTAATCATTATAAGTTATATAATAAAAATTACATAGTAATGATTATATTTTAATTTTTAACAATTTTGTTTAGTGATAATAATTATTTTTGAGTAATTTTATAAAACTTAGACCGTAATCATTATATTTGATCAAAAAAAAAATAAAACTCAAAAATAATGATTATGTATGATTTTTACTTTTTTCTTCACTGATAATAATTATTTTTGAGTAATTTTTTAAAACTTAGACCATAATCATTATTTT